>CM025662.2:3318695-3332385 GCA_014621495.2 Entosphenus tridentatus | reverse complement strand
CCCCCCCCCCCCCCCCCCCCCCCCCCCCCCCCCCCCCGAGAAACCTGCGAAAGAATAATTCACCTGCCCCGTCAGCACAGCACGCAAGAAGTGGCGAGGCGGGTGGAGGGAGCACAAAAGTCTTCAAATAAAAACGTGAAAAGCAGAAAAACTGCGTCCACAGCAGTTTTCCATGAATTGGCCCCAAAAATAAATAAACCCCACCGACTATCAACATTGACAACACTGGCTTACAGTCAGTGTGCGCGCGTGTGTGGAAGGCTGTAATTTAGTGAAATTACCCCTTTACTCGGGAAAAAATAGACGGAGATTGCCGACATTGTAGTAATTTGCAATGTGGTTCGGCGTTGAAAAGACTGGGAAAATCGGCGCGGGCGGGGGTGTGTGAATAAGCGATGTATGCAAGGTTTGTATTATCAGATTGGATTGAATACCCGTACGTACTGGAGATTAAACGGTTTTAACACTCGACGAATCACCATCAACAGCTACGATTTATCCACTTCTGGATGAAGGCCTCCCCCACTCCCCCCCCCAAAGCCGTTGCCTGTCCCCATCGCGGATTTTGATGGTGACGCAGCAATCCCATCCCGCACGCACGAGCTGATTCCATAGCTCCATCTCTGCTATAGGCGTCCGTTTAACATTACGTTCCACTCGTTTAAAAAAATATAACGATTTTTTTTTTCCTCCCTCCCTTTCTGGCAATTAACCAGCAGGTGTTAACATGTTCAAACACCAGATTTCCATAATATCGTTTTTTTGGGTTAGATCGTGTAAATATCTAAATGTGTCGTTAAACCCGCCACCATCCGACACAGACAATTAGTAAGTCTTGTCGCGTAAATAGAACATGCCAATTCGTCACTAGTGTAGGGGTGGTAAGCGCTGGCGTGTAGCGAGTCATCGCGGGGCGGGTGCTTACATCACGGTCCGCAAGTGGGTGTTTACATCGCGGTCCGCATTAGCCCCGCCCTATATAAGGCGGCGCGCGGGAGCGCTCGTGGCAGTTTTTACACCAGCGAAGAACGAAGACGGAGAAGCCGCCTAGGACCCCGGGACCCCTAGCCCCGCTGCCCTTATCAGGGCCGGGTCTCTGTGTGGCGCGGTGGTGAGACCCTGGGTACTCATCAGCCCGACGTCCTTATCACGGCCGGGTTGATGGGCCAGTGGTCGGGACCCGCACCCTAGCTGGGACGGGTCGGGTAGCCAGTGTAGGCTCAGAGCAGTGTAGCCAGTGTAGGCTCAGAATAGTAACAGTGTAGGCACGCCTTGTGTAGGCTGTATAGTGTCTGTGTTACGTGAGGGGTATAATAAAGAGGAGTGCTGCCCCCTTCACTCGTCTCCTGCCGGATTACTACGTTACACTAGTACAGCACACCGGTGTGTTTGAGAGCAAATCCACGACGTTTACAATACGAGTACGACGTTTCGCCAGTAATTACAACTAGCATCAGGCGAACAGCCAGATTTTAATCTGTCCAACACACCGGTGTGCTGTACTAATAGCGAATTGGCATGTTCTGTTTACGTAACAAACCTTACTAATTTGCTGTGTCGGGTGGTGGCGGATTCAACAACACGTATTTACGCGATCTAACCAACAAAGAACTGTATTATGGATATTGATCGCGAGAGCCTACGTGTTAAACCAAATATATATCTTTTGCAAGGAATCAAGTCTGCATTAACCACACGTACTCGTGGTGAACATGCAAACAAACATTCTCTGATAAACACATTCCTGCGGAGGGAGCTGGTAGGAACGTTGGGTTGCTCGGTCAATGGCCAGGGTCAACGGCGGCGTGGTGTATTCCGCAAATATGCCCGACTGTGAGGGCGGGCACAAGCCGGCGTGAGTAGGTTAAACGTTGAGTTTTATAAGGGCACCACGGGGTGACCAGCCCCTCCTCAACCAGCCCCGCCCCACCCTCCCCACCCAGCCCCTCCCCACCCTCCCCACCCAGCCCTCCCTCCCCACCCAGCCCCTCCCTGCACGACGGACACAATAGTCCCCTGTGGGCTGGTGTAACCAGGAGGTTCCTACCAGTATAATAATATTTGATACATTGTCTATGAAACTGATTGGCCTACACCAGAGACAGCCTTATTTAGGGCCTCGTCTCACCAGTGTCAGACCAGAGAACGCCAGAAGGCGAACAGCACAAGGACAATGCCACTACCAGAGCATCTCTAGCTCGGGGTGAGCAGCTACATCATGGGAACTTTCCGCCAGTATCAAAGTATGAAATAAGTAATATATATTTTTTAAACTTTTTTTAAAACACGCTTTTTTAAATATATTTTATTTTGTACTTTTTAGTGCCATCAAATATTGTCACCAAATATTATTTTATCCAGCAGTAGATCGATTGTCACATCGTAAACATGAATGTACTGTAGTAATGGAAAAACTCCACGACTCCAGGAAGTGGCCCCGAAGCTTGCCATAACCTAAGGGACCGTGGGCAATTGCAGCCAACGTCAGTTTCCCGTGGACAATTAGACCCAAGCCGAAACATAACATATAAAAAATAATGTTGAAAAATATATATTTTATTTTTTATGATAGAATATAGTATTGTCATCAATATGGCATAAGTATACCAAGTTTGCAGTCAATACCACATTGGGAAGTGGGTTAAAATTGAGTTACAAGATTTGAAGATACAACAACAACGACGACAACAACAATAACAACAACAACAACAGACAAAGTGAGTTAAATAAAAGCGTGTAAAAATAAGAATAGGTTTTAACCTTTCTAGCAATAAAACATGCGGTGTACGTTCCACTCATTGGATGCCACCTCCTGTCATTCATCGCGAATAGCGGCCGTCATCCCACAAACGTGAATATTTTAAAACCGGTTCGATAAAAAGTTACCGATTTAAAAAGAAAAAAAAACCCATCGTCGTAAGTTTTGCGGTATCAGTGATAAACGGCCGAAACACCATCAAATTCCCCCTTTTGAATGCTATACATTGCGATGTCCACAACTTCGAAGGCTGTGACCGCTCATGCGGGTGTGGAGTTGCTCGTGGACATTGAGCGAGTCGTGAAGTCGAGGGCATTAATATATCTTCTGCTTTGTTCTTGTTTTGTTTTGCCGCATGCCGTGCAATTTTCGCCTCTTTAAATTTTCTATGCCCACGTTCCCCACCCCCGTGTTGCACCCAGGCTCCTGACAAAACAGCCACAGGCAAATGAAACAAATTAAATACGTTCGTATTTTGGCACGATCTTAGCGGTACTGGCTTGTATTGTGTGACAAACGTCATCAAAATGAAGTTGTAAAATCATACTTTTTTTTACATTTGTTTAACATTCCATTAAACGTGATTCCCTGCTCGAAAGAGCATTGGGTGCTCACCTCCTTTGTTTAGAGCACTGAGCCAGTGGTGGCAATTCCACATTTCTAGGTACTCATTTTACAGACCCCAGAGAGATAAAGGGCCGATTTATGCCTCAATCAGGGTTTGAACTTGCAACCTTCCAATTCATGAGCCGCCCACTCTACCGGCGAGCCGTCTGGCCTGCTTATTTTCTGAGATGTGCTGAAATCTAGCTTCTGCTGTATTCTCAAAGGCCACAAGATTATTCTCGAATTTATATGCTTTGTCTTTAGAAAACCCGATGCAATTCCTCGTCATTCCTATACGATGATGATTTGCAAGATGTTTGCTCATTCCGTTTCTCACCTAAAGCGCAGTCTATAAATGAGCGGTCCACAAAAAAAAAAATGTGTTAACAAAAATAATCCCACGTCAAAATTCAAGTTTATTATTCGAGAGTATGGGGCCCTCGCTTGGAGTGTAGGTTGGGGGGGGGGGGGATAGTTAACGGAGAGAACCAACGGCTCGGCGATCACACCACCTCACTGCCATCTGCGAGTCGCAAAAGCAATAAGACGCTGACCGAATATCCAGTGAGTGCACAACAGTGCGTGTTTGGACAAGGCGAAGGAGAGAGAGAGAGAGAGAGAATGGGGATTGCAGACCATTCGTCATTCATCCCTTGCGGTGAACAGGTGACAAATGGAGAACCGGCCAGCGGCACTGCCGAACGGAGTTACATTCGAATGGAATATGGGATTCAAAACAAAAGCCTCAACGGTGTTGGCCCATTCCGCTGACATGAGCACAGCGCCACAGCACTATCATTATCCCCGGCCAGCAATGCCTTCTGTCACCTCCCTATGAATGTAAACACTGTTAGCATTCACGCAGGAATGAAAGTGACAACCCAATCTTGCAAAGGATTTGAAATTTCGAGGACACGATTGAGATGGCATACAGATGCCGGTGATTAATGACGATGGTGGTGGTGGTGGTGGTGATGAAGGTGGTGGTGGTGGTGGTGGCGGTGATGAAGGTGGTGGTGGTGTTGGTGGTGATGAAGGTGGCTATGATGTCATGGAGAGCAGTAGTGCAGCAGTGAGCGCGCTGATCTATGAACCCGGCGAACCAAGTTCGATTCCAGCTCACGGTGACGAGGTTTTCGGCCTCCCCTAGGTCGACTCAGCCTCAAATGAGTACTTGGTGCGTGTGCAAACATCGCCACTGGGGAGACAAAGGCGGTCGGCCGTGGTGCTGGCCAACCCGCCCACCGCCATGCGTACCGCGCCGGTCTTCATGGGTGCTACTCACCAACAGCACTTGCCCCCAACAGTCTGTTGAGGCTACACACGGGGGGGGGAATCTTTTTCTTTGTTTGGTGATAATGTCACATTTACAAAATACGTTGTTTGTTTTCATCTTAATTTGGAGCTTTCGTGACTGCAGGAATTACTCTTTGGTTCTTTCGGTAAAGTCACGTATAAAGATAAAATAATAAATTCAATAATAGCATACGACGTTTCGATTGCAACACAAGCAATCATCATCAGGTATAAATGAAATAGCAACAAAAAATCTAACCAGAAAACTATAGACAGACATATAAGCAGACAGATATCACCAAGATACATACTCTCTCTCTCTCTATGTATCTTGGTGATATCTGTTTGCTTATATGTCTGTCTATAGTTTTCTGGTTATATTTTTTGTTGCTATTTCATTTATACCTGATGATAATTGCTTGTGCTGCAATCGAAACGTCGTATGCTATTATTGAATTTATTATTTTATCTTTATACGTGACTTCACCGAAAGAACCAAAGAGTAATTGTTTGTTTTATTTGTTATTTATGGCCTCTACCAGGCTGGCTCTCACGTGACCGCATCGTTCACGCAGGAGGCCTTTTACCCCGAGGCAAACTTTTGAAATAATGGTATCGGCGTGTCCAAACATATATCTCACAAATGCTAGTTATAGAACGAAATTGTAAATAAAAAAAATGGAAAAGTGTGTCATTCAAAATTAAATAGTGGTCTATAATATCACTTCATTTAAGTTTCCACTCTTCAACTAAAACTAGGATCCTGAAATCAGGAGTACCCAGTTGATCAATGCTCTTTATTTAACAGGTCAATTTATTTCAGGTAAGGCCCATTGACCTAAGCTCTTTTTCAGTGGCGGTGAAAATCAGTCTTGAGAAAGTTGGGTCATTATTCCGAATTCAGATTAGCCCAAAAAAAATCAGCCCTAGCCACGACATTTAAGATGGTCCGAATATTTTTGTTTTGGTGTTTATCTGAAACTTGGGAAGTGGATTTGCAGTGCAGTGAACTAATCCGCTATCCTACCGCTGTTATTGACGACCGTGTGAAGGTTTTTTGACCATTTGTGCCAATGCATCATTTACCAACAATGAAAATGTGACCAGCTGGGTTTGGCAAACTCAAGGGGCTTCGTTACATTTCAGCACTGCTGAGGTCCGACTGGGTTCCAATTGGACTGGGTTATTATGAAGGCATAGCGGAGTTGTTGGTCTCTGCCCAGTCAGCAGAGACTGCGCGCAAAAACACGTTCCTTCGGAGTGGGCAGGTAGGAACTTGGTTGGACAGCGCATTCGTGCACGACAGCCAGACAACTCATACCTGGTGGGCAGTGTGGAACCTGTTGTTCCTACCTGTATAAAAGATAACTTGACTTGAGGTAGCCAGGCAGCCAGCCAGGTAGCCAGCCCCCTTAACTATCGGCCCCTCCCCCTTGCTTAGGCCCCTCCCATTTACCCCCCTCCCTTAGGCCCCTCCCCTGACCAACCCCCCATATCCTTAGGCCCCTCCCCTGACCCCCCCTCTCTTAGGCCCCTCCTCTGAACCCTCCCCCCCCTCAGGCCCCTTTCATGACTCCCCCCTTCCTTAGGCCCCTCCCCTGACCCTCCTCCCTTAGGCACCTCCCCTCTCCGTACGCGGCAGTAGGTCTCCACCAATCAAAGAGCTGTTTGTAAGGTCTCCACCAATCAAAGAGCTGTGTGCATTATATATTTATTTATGCACGACAGACAGACAGACAATAAATCCCTGGTGGGCAGTGTGGAACATTGTTCCTACCTGTAAAATATACGTGTAATGAAGCGCAGGGGTTTTTACATTGGCCCCATCTGAAGGATGTGTGGCCGTACGGTTGTGGTTATGAATGGCATAGCATGACGGTGGTCGGAGGAGGCCTGCGATTTTAATTCTCGGTTAAATCATGTCACATAGATCATCGTCGTCAGCCGTGATCGATCCACTGCTGGATGAAAGCCTTCACCTCGCCAAGCCACCGCCGCCTCTCGCGATCCTGCGATGAAATGATCCATCGAGCACCCACGGCACCTGCAGATGAACTGATTTCTTCGCTCCATCTCCTTGGCGGATAACCCCTCGGACGCGTTAAAAAAACAACTGTCGTTGCGTAACCGAAGTTTCTCGTGGACTATTTTAAAACCAAACGCTGCGTTTATTTTTGTTTTACTTGCAATGATCCGAAGCGGTTAAACAAAATAAATTGACTTCAACTTTTATTCCGCACCTCACTTTCTTTTTTTCTTTAACGCTTACCATCACCCATAACCTTCACGAACATTGCTTTGGTTTTTTTAATAACAGGCTGCAAAGAAAGCTGAAGCAAGCAGGTAAGCCAGGATATTAAGCAATACTCGGCCTTGCAATATCACTCTCCTGCCTTAGTGCCCAGTGTATTATTCTACAGACAAGTCCTTAGTACTATATTTAACTGCATGTTGCAATTTACCAGCACTACTATGGCATTTTAAGAAAAAAATTAAAATTATTATTTTTCGGGATTTTCCCCTCTCCCCCCTCGCCGAATTTGTATTCAATTGGGCCACTGGTGTCAAGGCATTTGATTGGAGTGACCATTCGAAACTGGCAGAGCAGACACGGCCCACAGAAGGAGACACTACAGAACTAATTCTGGAATGCCTTTCACTGACTTCTCATCCACACGAAGAGTGCGGGCCTCTCTCTCTCTCTCACACACATGTCAATCATTTCCAAGTCGTATTTTATTCTCAGAGCTGGAAGTTTTGTCAAAAGTATCTAATATAGGAAATGGCTTTTTTTTGGGTGGGTGGGTGCGTGGGTGGGGGGGACTGCTCAGCGCCCATCAAACTCGCTACACTTTAGGACTTGGCTTAGATCACCACACATTGAACCCTGGATTTAAATCTTGGATCTCTTCGTGGTACTGGGGGTCAATTCCGTGAGCTCTGAGCCACCCGACCATGTTAATTTTCAAATAAAGTTTCATACACGCGGCTTATACCCCTAAGAAAAAGGTCACAAAACACCGCCTGTGAGTTGACTCAGCCCTATCCCACCGTCACACTTTCAAGCCCGTGTGAAAATACCAACTGCCCAGGAAAGGTTAAAAAAATAAGTATGCATTGGTTCAAACAGAGTCACGACCACGAAGGAAAGAGTAAAGCGGTCTCCTTTCGTATGGCTGCTGATGTAGGTGCAGAGCAACAGCAACAACAACTACAATTTAACATTCTGGTGGTTCGAGACGGATAAGCGCGTAAGGAGCAGCGGAGTTGTATCATCGTCGCTGTGATGTCTCCTTCGTGTTTGTCCATCGGGCCATTGCATCGCTCTGCATCGCCTTGTCCTGGATGAACACAGTCGCACACAACTACTACTGGAGAGATTTTTTGTTTTCATTTTTTTTAAGCGAAGCTGTAAAAATAATTGCTAGCAACCATTTGACAAATACATTTGGAAAGTGATTTTTTTTTATATAGATGTTTGGGTCACGTGAAGTAAAAGGTCCGTTGACAATGCTCCTCCACCTTGGCAACTGCCTGATCATGCTGGTTGTAGACCTATATACACACACACACCTATATATAGGCCGAGATGCAAACAATAATTGTCTTACTTTTGATCATTTTCAAAGCAATTTTTGTTGTTGCAATCAAATGAATGGAGTAACAAACCGAGCCAGCCAGCTTTTCGGTGGCCATAAAAACAAACACACACACACAGCAATGAGTAATCATTCAATGAATAATCACACAGCAATTAATAAATCATGCACTGTTGTGGAGAATATAAATAACAAAATATATAAACAGATTAAAATAGAGTATCTATCTCCTTGTAGATCGACAGAAAGACACGGAACTACAGGTGTTTTGGAAGCGTGAGATGTTTTCTGAACTCACATGGGATGAACTGTGTTTTTTTTTCCATGAAAATATGAATTTCATGGGTATGAATTGCATTGATATGAATTTCCATGACGAAAGCTCGGCAAGCCAAAATATCCAGCCATGTGATTGGTTGCGTGTTTAGTTACAGATGAGATCGTCGGCCAGACCTCGTCAGCGGGATTAAATTTGGTGAAACAGCTTACGGGTTGTCAAAACTAAAAAAAAAGGATTTGCAAGAGCTAAGCCTTCCTTAATTAACTTGCTTGCATGCACATGTGCCTGAATCGGTCCATTATTATTATAATGTCAATTAAAACAGAAATGTTTAAAGCGCATTAGGTTTGCATCCGGCCAGTTTGGTTCAGCGGTACGAGCGACGCTGCTCGCAAATCGGAGACGGTCACGGATTCACATCATGGTTGGGGGTCCACAGGTAGTGTAGCGATTAGTGCGCTCCACTACGAACCCGGCGACCCGAGTTCGATTCCCGCTCACGGCCAACACCAGTGACGATTATTTGAACCGGTCCCGTGCCTCCACGATGCTCGACTCAGCCTCAAATGAGTACCCGGTGCGGTGTGTAAACATCGCCACTGGGGAGACAAAGGCGGCCGGGCATGATGCTGACCACCCACCCGCTCGTGTGCCGTACCCGCCTTCGTAGGTGCTCGCTGACAGCACTTGCCCCAACAGTCTGCCAAAGCTAGACGGGTGATCTTTGTCTTTGTGGCCGAGTTGGCCCTGTCCCTGAACCGCGCGCGATGTCTCCGCTGCCGCAGTGAGACGCAGGGAACGCGGCCCAGCTGGGCCAGGAAAGAGCTCTTGCTGATCGAGAAAAAACCAACACAACCTCCGTCCCCATCTGCGCCTTCAGCCCAATGGCTAAATTTGAATTGTAAAACGACGGGAGTGAATAATAATAGCAGCAAGTCTAGTGAGTGATTTCCTGTACAAACGTGCACTAAAGGCAGCCCTCATTTCCCCGTTTAGAGCCTTGAGCCAAGGGTGGGAAATTCGACGTTTCTACAGCAGCGGTGAGGTTAACCAGAGGACAGCCGCTGTTGACTTACACCCCCACAAAATAGTTCCTATTTTAACGACACCCCCCCCCCCCGCCTAGGAGGGATGATGGGCTGCATGAACCCCCGCAACCGGGAATTGAACTCGGATTGCGAGCCGCTCCACCGAGGTTTTATTAAAAGGGAAATAACAGATTGTTGGGGGTGGATGCCCGAGCCAGAGCATGTGGCTACAATAACATTCGGTTAATATGGTTTCTCTGCTGTTGCAAGATGCTCGTTTGTTTTGTCTCCGAACTCAATTTTTACAGGCGGGGGAAACTCTCATTTCAGGGTTCCGACTTTCAAATCTACACGGCTGGAAAGTTTTTTGTTTTGTTTTTGCATCGATTTTTTTTTGCCGACCACGCAATTCCCGGACGCCGCGCACGTTTTGTCAAATGCAGCATGCCACGTGCACACACACACGAAGACAAAGATCCCCCGTATAGCCTTAGCAGACTGTAGGGGCAAGTGCTATTAGCGAGGACCTATGAAGGCCGACACAGCACACGAGGGGGTGGGTGGCCTAAACCAAGCCCGGTCGCCTTTGTCTCCCTCGTGGCGATGTTGACACATCGCACCAGGTACTCATTTGAGGCTGAGTCGACCTAGGAGAGGCCCAGGACCGGTTCAGATAATCGTCACTGGTTTTGGCCGTGAGCGTGAATCCAACCCGGTTCGCCAGGTTCGTAGCGCAGCGTAGCGCTAACCGCTACACTACCGCTCCCCCTAACAACAACCGCCATTCGCCACTAAGTGGCGGTGACGTCACCACGACACTTGTGCCAGACTATGTGCACGTTGAGGCCACGTGAAGTGTCGAACGCCCGCTGGCAGGAGGTCACGGGGCAGACCCAGGTACCACGGGTCGACTGACTGAGATGAATGGCTGATACACCATTTGTGCCCCTTACTGTGCCAACTTGCTGTCCTTTAGCCACCCGATGCTCTGCTCGTTGTTGTGAGCGTCGCTCCTCCGCCCTCCGTTGTTGTTGGAAGGCAACAACCTCCAAATGCCCAGCAGCGTCCTTCACGAGCCTCCTTCACAGAGGCCGATTTTGACACCGCTGGTACCAGTCATCGGCAATTCCACTCAGCTCCACATCCTCTATGTACCACATTACTCCATCTCTTCTCTAGCCCGTACCGCGCCAGTTTCGCCCCCTCTATCCGACCGAACAAAAGCTGTTAAGGCATGCGGTGGCTGGGCATGCGGGCTACATGACCCAGCCAACGCAGCCTTGCCTGCCAGAGGAGCTCACCGATGGGACGTTGTCTAGATCTTTAAAGGATTTGTGAGCTCCTCACACAATCCAGCCTGGATAAACCCAGGATGGATCATAGCCATGCGAGCCTAAATGTTTCTAACCGGCGAAGATGTTCCATTAGGGGGGGGTCCACGTTTCGCAAGCGTAGAGAAGGGAGGAAATGACTGTGGCCGAGAAGACCTAAAGCTTCGTGCGGAGCAACAGACTAGGTAGCTTCCACACAGAGCGTTACGCAACCGATGAAAAGATAATGCCGCTCGACTGATTCGGAGTGAGACCTCTGGTGTAAAACCGGAGGCGGTCATGAGTACACTGGTCAGGTATGGGAGACTCTCCACTCTCTCCACAACTGCCCTATCACCAATTGGGAGTTGTGGGAGTGGAGTGTCCGATGGTACAAAATACCCAGGCAGGTGCTTAGTTTTGGTGGGGCTGATGGTAAAGCCCCACCTCTTAGTGGCAAGCTTCAGGTTCAGCAGCAGCGCCTCCAATTCCTCCTCTGAGTGAGCAGCAATTACCAGATCATCGGTATACATAACATGGTTGAGCAATAGAGAGCCATCCCTTGACCGCACCCGGGCACGATCAGCCTCCCATTGTATCTTTACCAGATGGTAATTCCTCCGGTACAGCGATTGAAGGCTTCACTGGGGAGACAAAGGCGGCCGGGCAGGGTGCTGGCCACTCACCCCCTCGTGTGCCATATCGGCCTTCATAGGTGCTCGCTAACAGCACTTGCCTCAAAAGTCTGCTGAGGTTACACGGGGGATCTTTGTCTTTGTTGTCTTCACACCCAACACATCTGCTTCTGGCAATGTCATAGACGCATCGTGTGAAGATATCGCAGCACTGAGACCAGCGGTGTGCCTTTGAAGCTGCTGTTACGTTGTGACCCCAAAAAATGTAATTTTCTTATTTTAGACTTAAAAGTAGTTTTTTTTTATTTCCAAGAAGTTGACACGATGTGGAGCGGTTCACGTGTGCGTTGATGAACGTTGACGTTCTTGGTTTAAAAAAAACGCACGCGAACATTCCGAAGTAAAAATTTAAAGAAATGTTTTACCCAATTGGGAATTCGCACGGCAATCTTCACCTCCCTGCTGGGAAAACCTGGTAGGACCCTCTTGGCAAAGAGTCTTGAGACTCGGCGAGGCTTCCCCTGGATTATCACAAGCATCATTAATGAATAAAAAATACCCATAAAAGAGTTTAAGACATTGTACAATAGCTAAAAAAAGATAACATTAAATGGTACAGCCCTGCAATTCACACTACTGCTGGAAGACTGGCCTACACCAAAAGCCATCTCTATAGAGAGCGTCTCTAGAGAGCATTTTTGGCCTACTCTTCCATTGTTGGCCATACATATCGGACGTTCTAGTACCTACACTTTTTTTTTTCCTCCGGGTGATCCGGTTTTTTCCTCCACATTTAGAAACAAGATGCGTTTAGATTATTTCGATTATTTTGCCGCTATAAATGTCCAAATGATAAGGCACTTTGTTGAGCTATCATTTGTGGCCAGGTCGCTTTTGAACGATTTTTTAATACCTCAGTAGGCGTAGTCTGGTATGATGGGGATGGTTTAGTTTCATTTGTATATTTTTTTGGGTCATTTGTCTACCTTTATTGTACCTGGCACTATTATTGTGTTTTTGTATTGTTTGTTGTTGTAACATTCTTACCCGCCCCGACTAGACATCTGTGATAAAAAGTTTTGTAGCTCATTGGATTCCTCCAGGATAAATATTCTAATTCTGATAATCCCACCATGGCTAAGGCTGATAACGATGATGAAGCACCACGGGACCAGGTTCTGACCCAGCCAGCTGAAAGCACCGCTGCATGCAGTTTTCAAGCGACGTTTTCTCCAATCCAGTTATAATTCAATTAATGGCCCCATTAATGCCCGCAAGGCCAAATTATTCGATATTTTTTTACGTGCAGCCAAATGGTAATTGGGTGGAGGTCATCAGCTCGCTGCTGTACCTGAGAAATTGTTTTTTATTGCCATTGGCCGGCCCTCATATTGGGATTGAGGATTTCATTAATTTTCAGCATAATTACAGCATCAACAACGGGAAATTAGTTTAACTATTTTGCTAATAAATTCCTGCATTGAGTGTCGTCTTATCATCAATAGTGGGACTGTAGTTGTTTTAATATATTTGTTTTGACATGGCAGCTGCTTGATAACGATCTCACAGCTGAGCTAACAAGAATGAGAATCCACAGCCCTTTGTCGGCTGCGTGGTGTTTAGTTTGTTGTCTGTCCCTCGCGCCTCCGATTAACACGGCTGGCTACGTACGGTGCGAAAGAAGTTCAACCTATATACGTACATCTGTTCTTTCTCCCTGTCGCTCTATGTGTCCATCTATATAAGTCTCTCCGCACGTGTCTCTCTTTGTATCTGTCTCTCTCTCTCGCGTCCATCTCTCAATATCTAAAAATGTATGTCCGTCTCGGAGTGTATTTCCATGTCTGTTTCTGCATGTCTCTTCTCTTCTCTCTCTCTCTCCGTCTCTGCGTGTGTCTCTGTCTCCACGTGTCCGTTTAAGCAGAGAGGTGAGTGTGGCGGTTAGCAAGCTGTGCTACAAACCCGGCCACCCGGGTTCGATTCCCGCTCAAGGCCACCACCAGTGACGATTATTTGAACCGGTCCTGGGCCTCCCTGAGGTCGACTCAGCCTCAAATTAGTACCTGGTGCGGTGTGTAAACATCGCCACTTGGGAGACAAAGGCGATCGGGCGTGGTGCTGGCCACCCACCCCCTCGTGTACTATTCTGGTCTTCATAACAGCACTTTCCCCAAATGC
>CM025662.2:3299650-3313919 GCA_014621495.2 Entosphenus tridentatus | reverse complement strand
TCTTCTTCTTCTTCTTCTTCTTCTTCTTCTTCTTCTTCTTCTTCTTCGTCTTCTTCTTCTTCGTTTGTTCGTCTCTGGCTCTTGCCAAAACTCATCCGCGCCGAGTTTGATTCCCGGGCAAGGCTCGCGACAACCGGTGATATCCGTACCACGTCCTGGGCCCGCTCCTACATCAACCCACACTTCAGCGGTTTGGGTGACATCACCCATAATGCAAACCCCCTTTGCTGGATCTCGAAAGCTTAGCAGGTTTTAAACGCGGATGAGATGAAAAAAAGAAATGGGCAACATGCGTTACAGACTGTATCACTACACTGTGGGTAGCTAGAGTGCAAGGCAACAAAAATCCATACTTGTACTGTACTTCTATGCTCCCCCCCCCACCTACACCAACTTGCGCGGGGCAGCTTGGTAAAATATGGTCAAACAACCCCAATGATTCTAGATTTGAAGCTTTCGTGACTGCAAGGATTCATACTCTTAGGTTTTTCGGTAAATTCACGTAGGTCAAAAATAATAATAAATGAAAATAAATTAATTAAATCACACCCCAATGATTGACACGGCGTGGGGGGGAAGGCCTTCATCCAGCCGTGGAGTGACATAGGGTTATAAATTATCGTTTCATTTAATATTTCAGTACACAGGATACACACACGCGCGCATAGTTCACATCTATTATTTTGTTTTAATCTTGGATGCTCTGTGCATACGAATAATTGGCTAATTATTGCCTCAGGGTTGGGCCCGGAAGGACACTTTCTAAATATTGAAGTTTCTAATTTTTGATGAGGTCCACGCTGCCAGAGACGGCTACATTTGTGTACGATTGGATTGTAATCAACCTTCTCTTGCCCCCCGTTTAGCCTCTCTTCCCGTATCACTGCTCTAGTTCTCCATGAACAATCAAAGCCCTCCCCCCCCTCCCACAGTTTTCTGGGGTGTTTTCATAGAATGGAAATTTGTAATAATGCAAAGAAGAGACACGTGCTTGGAATTACGCTGAGAGACGTACAGAGGAGCACGTGGATCAGAGACAAAGATCCCCCATATAGACTTAACTGTCTGTAAGGGCAAGTGCTGTTAGCGAGTACTTACGAAGGCCGGAACGGTGGACAACACCACTCTCGATCGACTTTGTCTCCCCAGTGGCGATGTTTACAGACCGCACCAGGAACTCATTTGAGGCTGAGTCGACCTAGGGGAGGGCCCAGGACCGGTTCAGATAATCGTCAGTGGTTTTGGTGACCGTGAGCGGGGATCTAACTGCTGTGAACACACACAGATTCATGACATAATCCAATATGCAAAGAAAACGAGAAAGGACGACGATCCAGATTAAAAACGCACGGTTAGTTTAAGAAATGAAACGCGTCTGAGTGGACGTCCACAGATGAGATGGAGCGATGAGATCATTTAATGAGTGGGCTGTTGACTTCCTCGCCCGGTGTACAGGAGGTCGTGGGTTCGATCCCAACCCTGACACCTGTACGTTCGAGGTTTGCATGTTCTCCTTCGCGATCGCGTGGATTTCTCTAGGTCCTTGTGGTGTTTACCTCTATATTTAGAATCAACGCACGCTTTATGGCGTTCGGCTGCTGTACATTTCCAGCGTCGTATAAGCCACTTCGTTGAGCTATCATTTGTGATAGCCAGGTCGCTTCTGAAAGAGAGTGGGGCCTTACCTGGTAAAAACATTTTTTAAGTTAATTTTCATGTGCCTGTTGCCACGTGGATTATTACATTCCTAGATCGTGATGACTTGGGAAGACCTTTAAGCAGCTTAGATACATTCATAGGCGATGATGATGATGAGTACTCGTGTGTTTATACCTTAATTAAATTTATTTACGGTAACAACAATTTAATCTTTTTTTCTTTACAGAAAAGCCCTCGCCGAGTCTTTAATACTCTATATTTTTTTATTAGTTAGGGTCCTGCTTAAAAAGCTATTTGGCCAATTGTCCCTTGAGAAGTGGAATAGCAGCAAAAATGAGTTACCTCCCTCCCCCCCTACCCTCCTCCCCCCCTCGGCGAGCGCCTGCATGGTCAGCGAGCACATTCGCTCATCTTTCTATCCGCCGTGTTTCATGTGCGTGCGTCACAACGCGATGTGCTCGGGGCCCCGCGAAAATTGCCTCGATAAAAATTTACCCGTAAAAACAAAGTTTTTCACTATAAATCCTTTATATGCGTGGCGGCTAGTCCTCTCGTCCTCTGGCTTGAGATGGCTGCCACCTATGGGTTAGATGATTGCCTGCCACCATTAAGCAATTGGTAATTAAATATAATCTATTTTTTCCTAAAAAGTGTAAAATTTAGGAATTTTTTTCACGAAAATAAATTGTCACGCACAACGAGTCTGTGTGCAAAATGTCAGCTCGATTGGATCACGGGAAGTGGGTTAAAAAACGACCGAAAGATTTGCACGGTCGTAAGCAAGCAAGCAAGCGCGCAAGTGAACTTAATATAAAGGATTTAAAAACACACACACTTGGCTAACGACCTCACATTTTTACAGATTTTTCCGTAAAAAAAAAGCATGGCAGCACGGGGAATTATCGTCGTGTGGGCGTTTTACATTCCGCGCCACGCTCGGCGCTCGGAAATCACATTCGACGTAACGAGATGTTACGCCGTTTAACTACTGAGAGTGGCGTAAAAACGAAATTTGTAACTGCACGTGTGGGATATTTTTTGTACGCCGTGAAGGATAATGCAGTTCCAGGCCCTTTAAAGTGGCTGCCCTAAAGGGCGAGATATTCCTAACGCGTAATGACTGAATGAATGAGAGCAGTGGACGCTTGTTTAAGGGTCTTGAACAATCGGGTTGGTTTTACTCATCAGCACACGAGGCGACTTTCATTCTTACCCGAGACGGATTTATAACAAATTGTGTTATCATTTCAGGCCAAGGTGACCTAGGAAACGCCCACACTGCACTCCAACAACACAGATAATCGCTTGACTGAACGCGAAAGAAATGGAGCCCTAAAGTTTCGTAACAAAAGCTATTTCGCCGTCCCTATGCAGGGTGCTTCAAAAAGAAATGTGAACACTTATAAACGCGTGTAAAAAGAACGAATACTACACTGTAACATGACAACAAGACAGAGGTTATCTGCAAACCATCTGGCTACCATGAGAGATTCGTTCATGAGGCTATCCATATATACAAACACAAAGACAATTTCAACCGAGAAGATGGATTCTGGCTTAGCAATCATTGGAAGGATTTGATCAACCATTTCGGGTCTTAATTGATTGTGTTCACGCTTATGGTGACTTTCAGACCGCATTTCATTTTCTGCTCCCCCCTCCTCTTTTCCGAACATAGATGGACTCGTCCATCTGACCAACTGCCAAGTCGCTGTCCGTGGTGCTGACGTTAAGAAAAAAACGCCACTTTTTTTCAAAATGTATTGCTGTGGATTTCACACCTGATGATGATTGCTTGTGTTGCAGTCTAAACGTCGTGAGAATTTTTATTTTTTATTTTTATTATTTTATTATTTCCCTTCTACGTGACTTTACCGAAAGAACCAAGAATATAAAAACAAATGTAATGTTAATATCTTCAAAGAGGCGAAGAGTATCTCCACTTGTACGTCATCGTTGTCAACACGTGCCTTGGAATCTTCTCCAGGTGGTCTCCAGAGCACGGAGGCGGCGCATTTCACGTGGTATCGTTTCAAATTTGAAGCACCAACCACGTTCTATACTCGTTGGTTATTTCGGTAAAGTCACGTAGTTAGAAATAAAATAAATAAGCTTCAGCAAAAAAAATCTTGCTGTGGTTTTCCCACCTGATGATGATTGCTTGTGTTGCAATCGAAACGTCGTGATTCGTTCTTATTTTATTTTATTTCCACCTACGTGACTTTACCGAAAGAACCAAAGAGTATGGATTCCTGCAGTCACGAAAGCTTCAGATCAAGATTACACCAACCACGTGTTGTTCAGTGAGGTAGGGGTGGACAGCGCAGCCGGCAGCGATATCCTAACCAGACCTTTCACAATTTCACGTCCGACAACAGGGGGGTGGGAGGGGTTTGCGTCCAAACAATACCCCATGAACGCTCGACGCCGGGAAAAAGCCTTAGCCCAGTTGCGCAATAACAAAGGGCTTTAAAATTATTGCCGTCATGATTCCATTTGGTCTCGGGACTCGGACAGCAAAAGGTTTTTACGCTTAACGTAGCGCCGTGAAGACGCTACGGCGACGGCGAGGCACACGGGCAGAGAGCAAGGGAGGATTTGCACAGGGACTGCACCGCGTGTGTGGTCGTGATGAAACCAAAATGTAAACGCAAGTGCGGCCGTGCGCCTACGCCCGCGTACGCCTTCCAGCACGGCTGAAACTCAGTGCGCAATGGTCGCGTGTGAATTATCGATGGCCGCGTGTAATTTTTGGGTTTTGTCAGGCCGATAAGTTGGGGTTTTTAACTTGACGGACATCTCTCTGGACGCTTCCCGGCGTGTGCCGTCCGTGCTGCCGAATTGTGTCTCCCGGTCCGTACAGATTCGCTACAAAGCCCAGGCACGAAGCAATGGCATTTCCACATTTTCGCTGCGGTTCCGCAGATGCGTAAAAACCCATACGCACACGCGCGCGCACAATGCCATGGAGACAAAGATGAAGATGCCCTATATAGCTACGCCAGGCTGTTGGGGCAAGTGCTGTTAGCGAGCACCTACGAATGCCGGCACGGTACACGAAGGGGGTGGGCGTCCAGCAACACGCCCGGCCGCCTTTGTCTCCCGAGTGGCGATGTTTTACACGCCGCACCAGGTACTCATTTGAGGCCGAGTCGACCTAGGGGAGGCCCAGGACCGGTTAAGGGTAATGGTCACGGATTATGTTCGCCGTGAGCGCGAATCGAACTCAGGTCCCGGCACGACCGTTCCCGACCTCTGATCACTTCTCCCAGCCGTGCACAGGTGACCCATTGCCCGATGCAGCAAAGAAGGCCGCGGCTTCCTCAGCGCTTCAACGGTGTCGTCAGGAGAGCAGAGACCTTCACTCCGCCACCCCATTGCAGATTGCTGACAACCCAGGCGCTCCTCCCTTACGCAGCGACAAACATATTTAACAAGCAAACCAAAAACAATCGCTGTCAGCCAAGTCACTCTCTTTTACAAAACACGAAGCAGCAGCGGCAGCAGCAGCAGCAGCAGCAGCCATCGAGCGACTGTGGGAAGAGAATCCGATTTGAAGTCTTCTGGGGAAAACCGTCCCCGCCATCAAGGTGAGTTGACACGCCGCTGCAACCACCGCCGCCGCTCTCAGAATCTTTATGTTTTATGTCCTGGGAGAGATCTCAACCTCTGCGTGAACATTCGACGCGGCGCAAGATATTGGGGCGGCAGCACCGATACCGGCTTCCGCTGTGGGCGCTGTAAAAGCGACATTTAACGAGTCCGCTGAAATACGGAGCGATAATAAACGATGGTTATTTAGAGGGAGAGACAGCAGGAAAATTACGTGGGTCAGAAGGTGCAAGCGATGCAAGTGGAGGGTAAAGAGATCAAGAGGAAAACAGAAACAGAGGTGGGGGGTGGAGGGAGGGGCGATGTGGTGCGATCGGTGACCCGAGGAGCGGAGAGGGCAGGGTGGAGGAGAAGGTTGGCGAGGATATCGGAACGCCTCCACACGAGTGGGGCAAACGCGTAGAAGAAGACTATTATTCCAGATTTGAAGGATCTATACTCTTTGTTTTTTTTTGTAAAATCACGTAGGTGAAAAATAATAAGAATAAAAACAACTAAGTTAAATCACAAATTTAATGAATAAAATAAAATATAATTATTCTTTGGTTCTTTCGGTAAAGTCGCGTAGAAAGAAATTAAATAATAATAGAATACGACGTTTCGATTGCAACACAAGCAATCGTCATCAGGTACGAATGAATGAGAAAAGAAACATAGTAAACTTGTAAATATAATGCAATACAACACAGAACGTCGGCTAACATAACAGTCAACACCCTGCCTGGTTGATTACGTTCTTCCAAATATTGCTAAAGATTGCTAAATTTTTGGTTTGTCTCTCTGCTTGTGTGTCTCTCTCTGTGTGTCTCAGTGTCTATGTTTTGCCTCTCTCTCAAATACTTTACAAGTAATACAATAAAAAAAACGAGCAAAGCATAGGCTGTGGGATAGATACCGTGCAGGAGAAATCTCAAATGTGTGACGGGTAAACATGAGAGCACCTCCGATTAGCACGGTTTGGCTGCATACGGCGAGAAATAATTTCCAACGTACATACAGCAAAAGAAAAAACTCACGTGTACACATCATGAAACAAAAAGCTTTACTAACACCACATCGAGACGTGGTGTGGGGACATGTGATCCCTCTGTGCATTGTGGCCTTGGTAACCTGCGGGAGGGGATCTTCACGCCAACAACAAGGCCGAGGACTATCGCAGTACAGGTTTCGTTCATATTGGATCATGTTCACGGGAGTCGGCGTGTCGCCATGCTGGAAACAGGTGGACAGAGCTGGCGCCTGACGACGCGATCCAACCCCAAAACAAATCGTGGATAATATCGCTCGCGGAAGCCGACGTGTTACAAACTCGCGCATTCAAGATGTCGACCTTGGTTGGGAAACGTGGATGACGTCGAGGCTGCGATGTCGAGCGCGATCGTCATCAGGGAGCCCGTCCCGGGCTCCCTGCTGCATGCCACAGCTGCTGCTGCTGATGCTGGTGGTGGTGGTGGTGCAGCAGCAACAGCAGCAACAGCAGCAGCAACAGCAACAGCAGCAGCAGCAGCAACAGCAGCAACAGCAACATCAGCAGCAGCAGCAGCAACAGCAGCAGCAACAGCAGCGTCAGCAGCAGCAGCAGCAAAAGCAGCAACAGCAGCAACAGCAACAGCAGCAGCAACAGCAACAGCAGCAACAGCAGCAGCAACAGCAGCAGCAACAGCAGCAACAGCAACAGCAGCAACAGCAACAGCAACAACAGCAACAGCAGCAGCAGCAACAGCAGTAGCAGCAGCGCCGTCCTTTTACCCGACGACTCGTGCTGCCATCGGCGCGAATGAATATTTCACGGCTCACAGTCAATTGTCTTCTTTATTTTTTGTTTTACGAAAGAAAAAAAAACGACGGCCGGCCCCACTCCTCCGCATGTATCGGACGTGGCGATGAGAATTAAGCGCGCCCAGTTCAAGTGATGGGGGCAGGCCGAGGTGGATTAAAAATCGCGTTGCCGTTGGCGGTGACACGCAGATAGATTGGAGCAGATTGGGCGACCCGGGAGCGCGTTCGCGTGAGAGACGATTCGGCGATTTCCACGCAGTGCCGGATGAAGCTCGTGCGGGGACTGTGGCATCTGCTATGAAGGGGCCCGAAATCAAACAAAACACATACATGTTAAAACACGTGCGTTTTTAACTTGCGTAGTAGAGTAATTGTATTTTTAAATCCTTTAGATTAAGTTCACTTGCTTGCTTGCTTACGACCGTGCAAATCTTTCGGTCGTTTTTTTAACCCACTTCCCGTGATCTAATCGAGCTGACATTTTCCACACAGACTCGTTGTGCGTGACAATTAATGTTCGTGAAATATTTTTTTCCAAAATTTTACACTTTTTAGGACAAAAATATTATATTGAATTACCAATTGCTTAATGCTTGCGCTGCAATCATCTGACCCATAGGTGGCAGCCATCTCAAGCCAGAGGACTAGAGGACTCTAGCCGCCACGCATATAAAGGATTTATAGTGAAAAACTTAGTTTTTACGGGTGAATTTTTTTTATTTACTATACAACCAGATAACACGACAAATCACTAACCTTAAACACCCAGTCGTTCATAAAAGTTGAAGGCGGTATAGTACTGTAGCAATAGAGCAAGTGCAGATTCATTGAACCCGAATTGATAGCTTGAAAGCGTTTAGCGCGGAGCCCTTGAAAGTGCGGGGCCTGTAGCTACTACTTGTGTAGTAGCTGCTACATATGTAGCTACTTTTGCTACGAGGATCATCCGGTACTGTTACCACCACTTCTCTCTCCCGCGCGCGTGCGCCACGCACATTGATCTCGTTTCGGCGCAGGGAGTGATTCTCGTTCGTCATCGGCGTCGTCATTAGACTCCGGGGTCAATCAGAATCGGAATTATTTGTTTATCCTGGAGAAACACGATGAGCTACGGAGCTCCTTTGTGCAGATGTCCAGGTAGAGGCGGGTCACAGCAAGTTACAACAACAATGCAATATGGGAAAAAAATCGATCGGAGTGCAAAGTGTAGGAAAGAAAATGAAATCGCTTAAAATAAATACGTGACATAGATCAAGTATATACGTTCAAATTGTATAAGTACACCAATTACAAAGCTTGGGCAAGGTGACAAAACAACAGGAAGAACAGTCCCAAAACCACACCGAGGCTCAATAAAATCGGACATTCAAATGTAACTATCGATACAGGGGTACAAAAAAATCACCAATCGCACACGCGAACGCATTTTGTACACGACACCGCTAACGTTCTGCCGCAGGGTATTTTTTTCAAGGAAGATTTACGATGCTAAGGGAGGAGACAAATCCACTGCTCGATTACCATCTCTTTCCCCTCAAGCCGCCGCTGCCGAAGCCATCTGTGACGAACCTACGATTTTAATTAACCCACCTCACGCCTTAATACAGCGTCATTATCCCGCTGGTATAGCGGTCATGGCACCCATGTCAATCGAATTCTAAGGTGCCGACGGGTGGCGAGACGTTAACTACCTCGCCTGATGTACAAGAAGGTTCGTGGGTTCGATCCCGACCCTGACGATTGCTGTGCATCTGGAGTTGGCGTCTCTCTCTCTCTCTCCTCGTTGTCGCGTGGATTTTTTTCCGGGTCCTCCGGTTGTTTTGTTCCTGTACGTTTCGAATCAAAGCCACGCGTTTGAAGTATTTTGGCTGGATTCATTTGGCCGCTCTCCATTTCCACGTGATGAGCCGCTTTGTTGAGCGATCATTTGTGATAGCCAGGTCGCTGCTGAGAAAAAGCTGCATAGCTGAGCGAGCCTTTCATGGTAAAATAAAATAAAAATGTATTACTCCAATTAAGGGCGTTTATATTTAACAATATATGGGGATACGTCCGCGGGGCAATCGTCAGCACGCTGGACTATGCTAACCGGAGGTCGACGACAGTTCGACTCCATCTCCCTGGTTGAGGGGCAATTTGAAAGGAACGGTGGCAAGTTTCTTAAAATCCCTCCATCTCTGTTCAGCCAGCCGCGTGAACGGGCGACATCACCCAGCCGATCAGCAGCAGATCACTTGCGGCAGAGGTAAAGTGTGGGTCCGTCCACGTCTGTAAGAGTAGACCAAAATACCTGCCAGACGGGGGCATGTGTCTAGAGCACCCTCGATTGGGAGGCCCTTCCACTCGGCAGTGGCGTTGGGAAGCAGTTGCAGGGCTGCGCCTTTACCCGTTTTATGTTTTTTGTTATTCCCGACGGCAAAAACGAATCTTTGGCGTGGTACGCAACTACAGTTCAGTTTCATTTATTTGGTGTAGCCCTGTGAGCCATTCGGCTCTTGAATCGAATGCAACCGCAACAAACAAAACACAAAAACATGAACAAGAAAACAGCTTAAAGTGATTATGCGCAAACAGAAAAATCTAGGAAAAAACTCGAGCACCGAATTTAATGTTTTACCACTTCACTGGTAAAAAATCTGCGTTGGTTCATATTCGGGGCTTTCCCCGCAGAGCAGTTGCAGGTGTTGGCCCCCTTTTAGCAGATCCAACGTAATAAATCCAGCTGGGCGGTTCTGTATCAGGCAGTGGTCAAAAGAATAAGGCTACGCTCGGACCATCTGCGGATATACCCCATGTGGCCAATACAGAGAGAACGACTACATCGTGGTAATTAAATGCTAGTTTATATCGGGATGCATAAATTCGACCGCCGGCTCAAGGTCACCAAAAGAGATTAAATACACCCAATGATTTTCTTTTTTAGCCAGGCAGAGAGACGCTTTAATTTAACACTACGAGAAACCTTTGAAATTCATCATCTTTTCTGAACGGGTGAGGAAGTGCGGAATGATTGTTTTATCAATATTGCTCCTGATGAATTTTCCCAAAAATCGGGAGCACGGCCGAACAACGCAGGTGCAATGACAACCGCGCCTCGCTAAAGACGGGAGGCATCGGACGTTTTAGTTCTTTTTGCTCGAATTCCCGTTACAACGTGACAAATGCTCTGGAGTGGCAAGTACATTTCGTTTTCCCTGCCGTTCTGACGACGCAAGGCTATGACCAGCAAAGCGCGATGTTCCACAAACGAGGTTTCAGAGTTGGGTGGACACCATGCTCTGGAGGCCCTTCCGTCGGCGTTGCGTGAGGAAGACATTGCAGGGCTGCCCCTTTGCTATTCCGCTCGTGTGCGTCTGCATGCGGGTGCATGCATGTATGTATGCTGGCCTGCCTACGATTCATCCTGGGTTTAACCAGGCTGGATTGTGTGAGAAGCTCACAAATCCTTGAAAGATCTGGGCAAAGTCCCATCGGTGAGCTCCTCTGGCAGGCAAGGCTGCATTGGCTGGGTCATGTAGCCCGCATGCCCAGCCACCGCATGCCTAACCAGCTTTTGTTTCACCGGATCGAGGGGGCTTAACGGGCACGGCACGGGCTAGTGAAGAGATGGAGTGATGTGGTACAGGAGGACGTAGAGCTGAGTGGACTTGCCGATGACTGGTACCATCGGTGTCAAGATCGGCCTCAGTGGAGGAGGCTCGTGAAGGAAGCTACTGGGCAGTTGGAGGCAGTTGCCCTCCAACAACAGCGGAGGGCGGAGGAGCGACGCTCACAACAACGAGCGGAGCGCCGGATAGCTAAAGCACAGAAAGTTGGCACAGTATGGGGCACAGGTGGTGCATCAGCCAGTCATCTCAGTCATCTCAGTCAGTCGACCCGTGGCACCTGCTGCGTCTGCCCCGTGACCTCCTGCCAGCGGGCGTTCGACACTTAACGTGGCCTCAAGGTGCACATGCCCTGGCACAAGAGTCGTGGTGACGTCACCGCCACTTAGTGGCGATTGGCGGTTGTTGTTGTGGTATGTAGAACTTATTTCGCGCCGTATGTAGCCGTGCTAATCAAAGGTGCGGGGGAAGGGCAACACACTAAAACGCAAAACAATTAACGCAATTATTTATTGATGTTTCGTGACTTGCTCTACCATGTTCACTATGTTGCACTTCCGTCGTGTTTTCGTATTATTTGCCGTTGTAACTTGCTGGCCGGCCCATTCTGGGCATCTGTGTAAAGAGCTTTGCAGCTCATCAGATTCCTCCTACAGTCTAAATAATAGGCAATTGAACTTCTCCATAGCTACATTAATAAGAAGGCCAGACTCAGGGAGATAGAGTGGCTCACGAGAGTTGGAGACCCCGCTTTAGACCATGGAGGCTCGATAAGAATTACATTTTTTTTTAAAATTTCCGATTAACATGTTCAAATGGTACGAACATGAATCATTCTTAGTATGGATGTTGAACTTCTTTCGCACCGTGCGTAGCCAACCGTGTTAATCGGAGGTGTGGGGGAAGGACAGACTGAACACGAAAAGCAGTTCTAAAGAAATGAGCTTTCAATCGAGATGATTTTAAAGTGCACAGCTCCCAGTGGCTTCCTAATATCGGAAGCGAGAGCGTTCCAGACGGCCGCAGAAGCACATCTGAAATCGCCGCGCGATGCGGTTACCGCCGTCTTCATGCGATGGCAGCAGCCAAAATCATTGACGTAATCAATCAAATACTTTTGCGGCCAACTTCTCAAAAAAATAACAAAAAATGCTAATTTTGACCGTGCCAAGAAACTTTTTTTTATGTGTGCACGTGAAATGTGTGCTTCTGTAACTCCTTAATATTTGCTTGGTGTTTTTTTTGTGTTTCTTTGCTTTCGGCGACTCGCTCGCATTTTCTCTGCCATGCGCTCGTCTCGTCTTTCGTGTTGTCAATGTAACCCGCCGAACCCACCTGCCGACGCTGCTCCACGGTTGACTACGCACGGTGCGAAAGAAGTTGACACGTACACACACCGCGTGCTTACCGAACGTCTGTTAAAACGAGCTGCATGAGCGCATCGGATTTCTCCACCAGTCTAAATAAAAATATCCGATTCTGAATAGCGCAAACATGGGATCCGAATGACATGTTGAAACGTCAACTGTTAAGCAGACGGCACGGCGTTGTTCACGATTTAACACGTCGGCTTGCGCGACCAATATCATGAGCAAGAGCGCAGAAGCGTGGTCACCACATCTACGCCTCTATATGAGGAACGAAACAGACTTCTCTACAAATCTGGCTGTCGCCTGATGAAGCTAGTTGTAATTACAGGCGAAATGTCGTACACAGATTGTAAATGTTGTGGTTTGGCTCTCCAACACCCCGGTGTGCTGTACTAGTGACGAATTATATTCTTGGTT
This sequence comes from Entosphenus tridentatus, assembly GCA_014621495.2. Lineage (NCBI taxonomy): Eukaryota > Metazoa > Chordata > Hyperoartia > Petromyzontiformes > Petromyzontidae > Entosphenus > Entosphenus tridentatus. The sequence goes on along the minus strand of CM025662.2, from coordinate 3,301,477 downwards.
CTTTCGGTAAAGTGACGTAGAAGGGAAATAATAAAATAATAAAAATAAAACAAAATAAGATAAAATGTTATCTTGTTCACGATTTAACACGTATTATTGTTTTCTTTTTATTATTTCCCTTTTATGTGACTTTACCGAAAGAACCAAGAATATGAATCCATGCAGTCACGAAAGCTTTAAATCGAAATTTTGTGACGAATTGGCCACGTTTTGTTTACGTGACAACCCTTACTAGCTGGCTGTGTCGGGTGGTGGCGGGTTTTAACGACACATTTATCTATTTACGCGATCTAACCCAAAACCTCTATTATGGACTATTCGCGATTGCTAAAAGACTGAGTATGAGCCCAGAGCGTCCATCGGACTGCAACTGCGAACCTACCCAACGAGCAGCTCCGGCTTTTCGAATCGTCCTCAACATCAAAGAACCAAACATCGGTGGACGTCTTGCAGGAAGTTGATTGTCATCTTGTGTTGTTGCCCCTTCGCGATCCGGCTCAAGCAGGAATGTTCCGAGCCATTGAGGCATAGGCACTCGAAGCACGGGACGGAATTCAGGACCGGGTCATTTGTTTTTGTCGTCTCTCTCTTTTTTTTAGTTGTCGGCATTGGAAATCCATAATGGGATAAGCACTGACAGACTGGCGTCGTTTGAGAAATGTAATTACGGCACTGACACCAACCAGCCCCAAGCCCGTTCGCCTCTCAATCATCTGGAGCAGGGCGCGTGCGTGGCACGGGCACGCGCTGTGCCCTAAACAATGGGGGAGGGTTTCCTTTGTCTTGACACCACCAGCGCAAGCAATACCGGTAGGAACCTCCTGGTTACACCAGCCCACAGGGGATTATTGTGTCTGTCCGTCCGTTGTGCAGGGAGGGGCTGGGTGGGGAGGGAGGGGCTGGGTGGGTGGGGAGAGGAGGGTGGGGAGGGGCTGGGTGGGGAGGGTGGGGCTGGGTGGGGAGGGAAGGGGGGGAGGAGCTGGGTGAGGAGGGTGGGGAGCGGCTGGGTGGGGAGGGTGGGGAGGGGCTGGGTGAGGAGGGTGGGGCTGGGTGGGGGGTGGGAGGGGTGAGGCTGGGTGGGGAGGGGCTGGTCACCCCGTGGTGCCCTTATAAAACTCAACGTTTAACCTACTCACGCCGGCTTGTGCCCGCCCTCACAGTCGGCCATATTTGCGGAATACACCACGCCGCCGTTGACCCTGGCCATTGACCGAGCAACCCAACGTTCCTACCAGCTCCCTCCGCAGGAATGTGTTTATTATTGCACCGTGATCTATTGAATGAGCTTCGTACTTTCAAGCTAGACATTAGGGGTAGTTTTTTTGGTACAAACGAAAACAAAACTATTATTCGCGGTCCGGCGGCGATACAACAACATCTCCGCCCGGCAGCTGCACCACACAAGGCGAGATTCCCTCCTTTGTGTTCCACTCCGTTGTTAGTCTCGACCGTACGAAAGAAGAAGTCTTGACGGCCAACCGTCAAACCCTTCCCACGGCACGGCCTCTCTTGTTTGTCCAACCCGGTGCACCCCGACCCACGTGTTCCTCTAACTCTGCCTCTCAGTGTGGCGCCAAGTGTCCACCTCTCACTCGGTGCTGCTCTGGACGCTTTTCGGATTTTTATTCCGGCTCCCCTTCCTTAACCCCCCCTCCCACTACCCCCCACGGGTAACGTCCGCATGACCGAGCAGGTTACCGTACCACGATTGAAAATCGTGGGGTTTTTTTTGTGATATTCTTAGGTTTTTTTCGGTAAAGTCACGTAGGTAAAAATAAAATTAAATTAATAAGAGTAAAATAAAAATAAAATAAAAATCACGACGTT
>CM025662.2:3169787-3181495 GCA_014621495.2 Entosphenus tridentatus | reverse complement strand
TTTAAAGTTGCGCATTTTGGTGTGACGTCACATTTCTCCCCCCCCCCCCGTCACACATCGTCACAAATGTCTGACCACCCCCACCCCCCCTAGGTGTGTGACGTCATTTATGGACTACCCCGAAGCCGCCGCAACAATCCACCCCGTCCCCTTTATCGTTTTAAGCGAGTTGTCTTTCCCCTGATCCTTCCCTTCCCATATAAACGTCCAAGGTTCTTGCTCGCGATCCACACTCGCGTGGAGATGCAGAGAGCACAATGATACTGGTAGGAACCTCCTGGTTACACCAACCCACAGGGGATTATTGTGTCCGTCCATCCGTCGTGCATCCAAAAATGGGAGGGGTGGGGCTGTGTGGAGAGGGGAGGGTGGGGAGGGGCTGGGAGGGTGGGGAGGGGCTGGGTCGGGAGGGTTGGGCTGGGTGGGGAGGGGCTGATCACCCCGTGATGCCCTTATAAAACTCAACGTTTAACCTACTCACGCCGGCTTGTGCCCGCCCTCACAGTCGGGCATATTTGCGGAATACACCACGCCGCCGTTGACCCTGGCCATTGACCGAGCAACCCAACGTTCCTACCAGCTCCCTCCGCAGGACAATGTGTTATCCCCCCTCCCCTCCCATCTCTTATTTAAACCCTGGAGCACCGGAGCGTGGCCTTCTTGTCCACGGAGTTTCTATTGCACCACACACCCACCCACCCACCGACAACACAGACAAGTTTTCCCCAATAAATAAGCGCTGAGAGATGCGTGCTATGAATTAGAATTGAGAGGAGCGCATGGATTTCGTGAACGCGCACGCAGGCTAATGGCATCATTAAAACTATTATAAAAAGTCAGTGCGGCTTTGGGAGCACACGGTGCTAGAATTGATGATGGATAAGGGGGGTGGTAAGGGCTTGCCAGGGTTTTGGCCAGCGCCTTTGATCGATTCCCGAATGATAACAACACGATTCGATCATCTTTGTTAGAGTTATTGCCCCCCCCCTCCCCCACGCTGCCCCCTCCCCCAACCCATATTAACAACAGACAGACCAACAGAGATAACGCATCGCGTTGCTTTTGACTGCGCCCATCGAAACTCAGCTGACAACGTCTCCCAGCGGCGATGGATATGTCCGGGGGGGGGGGGGGGGTGTTCGGTCACGATGCCATTCGCGTTTTGAGAAATCTGCGGTTTCGTTCCACACGGTGGCCCACGGTGAAGGTGAATCGGCGCAGACTAAAAAATGGGGATCGTTGAAGTTATCGCGCGCGCGTTGAAAGCCACTGCACGTGACGGGGAGGAAGAAAACAACAACTGCAGCCCCTGCAATCGCTTTGCTCACTCCACTGCTAGCGGAAGGGGCCCTCCAGTCGTGCTCCACAGAGGGTATTTGGGTCTTCTCTTCAACGCTGGCCAGACGCCTTGCGATACGTGGGAGTGGATAAAGTTTTAACCCCAACACACGCGACGTGCCAACCGATATAATTGACCGCGGTGAATCCATTCAAGCTGCTCAGTGGACAGAGGGCTGGAGGATTTAAGAAACCTCTGCCGGGCAGAGAGGTCAAGCCGGCGACCTCTGATTTGCAAGTCCATTGTGCTGCTGTAAGGAGCGAAACAGGAGGATTTCTACACAAATCTGGCTGTCCGCCTGATGATGCTACTTGCAATTACTCAGATTGTTAATGTTGTGGATTTGCTCTCCAACGCACCGGTGTGCTGTACTAGTAACGAATTGGCCACGTTCTGTTTACGTGACAATCCTTACTAATTGGCTGCGTAGGGTGGTGGCGGGTTTAACAGCACATTTATATATTTACACGAACTAACCCAAAAAAACTCTGTGTTGTGGATTATATAACTTTTTACACCACGGCTATTACGCGTGATATCATGTTTCTACTGACACCAGATCATCCTCATTATCATTTATTATTTATCCCACTCCTCCCATGCATTCAATCTTGAATTGCCAGAACAAAGGGGAATTTGGCATAATTACCACAGGAAGGGATTGATTGCAGACCAAACTATTTTGTTACAAAAAAAAGTCAATACGCAATACGCACAATGAATGAGAATATGAGCGTCTTGACGAGAGAGGTTTTCTGTGCTGGGTGATGATGCGAATCTGCATTCAGATAGGCATCTTGTGTGCGTTCCCCTTCGGTGAACGCTTTGTGTTATTTTGCCATTTTGAGCAAAATATCCAGGAATGGGAGTGTGTTATTCACCTCCATACATCGGGCAAAGATAGTGTCAGATAGTGAAAGTTTAGGGAAAAAGATTAAACATGTTAAAGAAGCACTAAGACTGAATGGCTCCAATAACGCTCAAATTAACAGAGAATTGCATGCCAAATCAACATCGAACAACAATATTGCTGAAAGTGATCAGATTAACAAAACAATTAAAACACCATTTATCTCGGGTGTTACTGACAAATTAGCCCGTGTTTTGCAAAAGCAAAACATTAAAGTGAGATTTGGTACGGTACATAAAATTCTAAAACTCGTGTCTTGTACTAAAGATGAATTACTGACGTTATTAACAGAAGGTGTATATCGGATCAATTGTTTATGCTGTAAGTGTTATATTGGACAGACGGGACGTAACATTAGCGTAAGACTAAAAGAACACCAAAGGAACATCAAATTCTCCCAAACACAGCTGTCAGCAGTGGCAGAGCATGCTTGCCAACAAGGACATTCAACTGATTTTGATAACGTTGAAGTGCTATGCAGAAATAATTATTACCGGCCAAGATTAGTTAAAGAATCAATTGAAATTGAGACCAATTCAATTAATCTTAATCGCTGTGATAGCTAGAGACTCAGAGCAGCCTGGAAGCGTATTATTAAGTAATACACAATACACATTGCAATTCCTTACAGGTTAGTCACATGCTAAGTGGCTGATTACTGATCTGTTACATAATTGCATTCACCCCCGCCTCTGATCTCGAATTCTGATGGGGTTCAACAACGATGACATCATCCTGCACTATTTAAGACCAGAAGCAGGTGGATGGCTTCACTAATCTGGCAAATCACCCGAAGATGCTGGGTGTAATGTCCAGCGAAACGGCGTAGTACTCAAATTATACATGTTGTGGATCCACTCGTCAACACACCGGTGGGCTAAAGTAGTCTACTATTTTTTTTGTCAACGTGACACTTTTTAAAATCCTTTATATTAAGTTCACTTGCTTGGTTACGACCGTGCAAATCTTTCGGTCGTTTTTTAACCCACTTCCCGTGATCCAATCGAGCTGACATTTTCCACACAGACTCGTTGTGCGTGACAATTAATGTTCGTGTAAAAAAAAATCCAAAATTTTACACTTTTTAGGACAAAAATATTATATTTAATTACCAATTGCTTAATGCTGCCATGCAATCATCTGACCCATAGGTGGCAGCCATCTCAAGCCAGAGGACGAGAGGACTCTAGCCGCCACGCATATAAAGGATTTATAGTGAAAAACTTGTTTTTTACGGGTTATCTCATTAACTGATTGGCCGTGTCGGCTGGTGGAGGGCTGCGACGCATTTATAAACGACGCGATCTGACCCAAAATAAACTTTCTTATGAATAATACTGGTCGCGAAAGGTCTACGTGTTTTTTTAAATTGGTATTCAGAAACGCGTTGGGCAATAAAGGCCTCGCTGCGTTGGAGAGGAAGACGCCCTGCGAGGCGAGGGCAACGTCTCCACAAAACAGTGAAAAGGAATTCTAGATTTGAAGCGTTCGTGACTGCAAGGATTCGTATTCTTAGGTTTTTTTCCGGTAAAGTCACGTAGGTAAAAAATTAAAATTAATCAAAGTAAAATAAATAAATAAATATAATAAAAATCACGACCTTTCGGAGGCAACACAAGCTTCCGTCTTCAGGTGGAACCGTCACAGCACGACTGCTGCATCAAGTATTTTACTTTAATTAATTAAAATGTTTAACCTACGTGACTTTACCGAAAAAACCTAAGAATATAAAGTGAAAAGGATTTCTAAAAAAATTGGTACGTGGGGGAAAAAGCAGCATCATCATCGGCTATTTTTCATCCACTGCTGGATGAAGGACTCCCCCTGCCCACGCTCGTCCCTCCCAGGGCCCGTGAAGCCACAAGCCATCTCGCTCCTGCACCGCGCACGCGAGCCGATTCCATCGCTCCATCTCCCTGCGGGGTGCGTGGTGTCCTCGTGGGTGTCTTCCCTCTTTTGAGGCCGCGGATTCTGTAGCTCCTTCCAGAATTCCCCAAAAGCTTTGAAACTCCTAACGCCCATCTCCTACCTCGACTCTGTTCGGCTCCGTGTTTTGCATTTTATTGAATTCTTTCTCCGAGGTCTACGACGTTTTTGGTTTAAACTCGGTGTTTGCGTTTTTAAATCCTTTATATTAAGTTCACTTGCTTGCTTGCTTGCGCGCTTACGACCGTGCAAATCTTTCGGTCGTTTTTTAACCCACTTCCCGTGATCCAATCGAGCTGACATTTTGCACACAGACTCGTTGTGCGTGACAATTAATGTTCGTGAATTTTTTTTTTCCAAAATTTTACACTTTTTAGGAAAAAAAATACATATTTAATTACCAATTGCTTAATGGTGGCAGGCAATGACCCATAGGTGGCATCCATCTCAAGCCAGAGGACGAGAGGACTCTAGCCGCCACGCATATAAAGGCTTTATAGTAAAAAACTTAGTTTTTACGGGTACATTTTTTATTGCTGCTGTTCTTCATCGGTTTTAGCGTTTGGTAGCATTTTCTTTCACGTTTTTATTCATTTTGAAGTTTTTTTTCATTGCATCCTTCTAGCATATTTTGTGTTTGCGCTGTTTATTATTCGGGTGTATTGATTGTTTTTTTTTTTGTTAAGACGATCACTGTATATGATTCAGAATTAATACATTCCAGACGTACATAATTCGATACTACATGCATCATACCCCTGGCGAATCCATTTCGGTCGATGTATCATTACGTGTCTGCCGGCCCTTGCCGGATATGAAGACCCGCCGTTCATCTTTCTGTTGCAATGCAGTCTTAATAAAGGTGGTGAGATATTCTTAATTTTGCTATTTAGACGCATGCGTTATTTCGACTATTTTGATTGTGTTGGCTGCTATTAATGCGCACATGATAAGCCACTTCGTTGAGCTATCGTGCTTGGCCAGGTCGCTTTTGAAAAATAAGCGACGAGCCTATTGGGCCTTACCTGGTAGTTTCATTTGTATATTTGTTTACTTTTCCCATATTTTGCACTCCTATCATGTTTTGTATTGTTTGTAACGTTCTAACCCGCCCATACTGGACATCTGGGGGAACAGAGAGCTTGATAGCTCATCGGATTTCACCGTATGTTGATGCACCACAACCAGGGCAGACGGTCCTACAATGGCCAATCCTGTTTGCATTGCGCAATAATCTGTCTCGGGAATGTTTAGAACGGCTCGAGGCATGAGTTACAGCTCGTCTGTAGGTGCTCTTCGGGAATATTTGATGGGCTTGCAAAGCCGGAGTCCACAGGTTGGATTCGATCCGCTGCCGCGACAGTTGAAACAATGGAGCAGAGTTCTTAAATACCGCCCCCCGCCCCACAACATACGTCAACCCTGCAGTATGAATGGATACAACCACGGTTAGTTCATCGGCAGGTTGGGGTAAAGTCTGGGTAACTTCTACGCCTCTATCGAGACGTCTGTCGAGCATGGTGCAGCACGCCAGAATACGCTCTAAAGATGTCTCTGTAGAGCTCCATCTAATGGAGGCCCCTTCCACCAGCAGTTCCACGAGCAGGCAATGGCAGGGCTGCACATTTAACATTTGTATTTATAAATCGCGTTCCACACTCAAAATTGCAGAAAGTTCCCGCGAAGCACGCGCTGCCGAATTCGCGTCTGGCTGGCTGCTGTTGGGCGGCACGGCCACGACACCAACGTGGGCATGGCTTCATAGGGTGCGGCGTGCAAGCCCAACACCCGCGTGCCTGCCAACACGCTCTTCACCACGTGGACAGAGCCACACCAATTTCTCTCTCTGGAGCTCCCTCGAGTGGAGCTCCTTCCGCCAGCAGTGACGCGAGCAGGCAATTGCAGGGCTTCACCTCCGTACCTCCTTGTATTTATACATAGTTCCCACAATGCACGCGCTGTCGAATTCGTGTCTCGCCGGCAAATTCGTGGCTGCCACTGTTGGTCGGCACTGCCGCTACCAGAACGTGGGCATGGCTTCATCGGGGTCCGGTGGACAAGCCAACTCGAGTGAGCGTGCCCAAGACTTGCGCACGGGTGAGCCTGCCACCTCGCTCGTCGCCACGCGGACGAGAGCCGCACCAATGTCGACACGTCGCTAAGTTGCATTCGCACGGCCCGGCAGCATGCGCCAAGAGGGAGAGAGAGGGGGGAGGCATCGCAGCGCGAGTGCTGTACAGACACGGCCAACATTTTATAGAGTAAATCGTCGATCAAGCCAACTCGTGTGCTCGGGGAAGCTTGTTCAGGAGCCCCCGGCTCCCAGCACGTCGAGCGAAACGTCGGACATACGTGGAGCGTGGAATAGAATAGAATATAAAATGTATTTGTCAGCAAAAGGGGAACTGGGAGTGAAATATATAATATATAATCATCGGCTACGGCTCTCCGGTTTGCGTTCCGCGAGTACGGCATGGAGGCGCGAGATATCGCGCCGCGTGCTGGGGAGATGAAGCTCCTGCAAAAGGCTCCCGGCGCGCGGGAGCCAAACGTCGGACGTCGTGCGCACGAACGAAACGCGGCACGACCTGAAAAACGCATCGGAGAGCTGCGGGTAACTCGACCTGCGGAACCACGACGCGGTCGCGCATGCAGCTCCACACGCCGTGTCGCTTTCTACACAGAGCAGCTGTTTGCTTCTAGATTTGAAGCTTTCGTGACTGCAAGGATTCATATTCTTAGGTTTTTTCGGTAAAGTCACGTAGGTAAACAATTAAAATTAATAAAAGTAAAATTAAAATTAAAATCACGACGTTTCGGAGGCAACACAAGCTTCCGTCTTCAGGTGGAACCGTCACAGCACGATTACTGAATCTTGATACTTTATTAAATTTTTATTTTACTTTCATTAATTTTAATTTTTTTACCTACGTGACTTTACCGAAAAAAACCTAAGAATGTAAACGTTGAGTTTTATAAGGGCACCACGGGGTGACCCACCCTCCCCACCCAGCCCCACCCTCACCCTCCCCACCCAGCCATGCATTGTCTTTGAAACTGATTGGTCCAAACCAGAGGCAGCTTTCTTTCGAGCCTAGTCTCAAACGGTGTTAGACGTCTTGAGAAATTCCAAGAGATCCGACCTTGTATATATACTGGTTGAGGGGGGAGGAGCCAGGGTAAGCCCCTGGATAGGAGTTTTTTATTATTATTATTATGGCAAGGTTGGTGCGGCTGAAGCTACGGCTAGTCTACATAACTATTTACTGGCCAGGATCTGCCGAGATGCGAGCCATCTCTGCCGCGGTGACGTTAAGGGGCCACGGGACGTGAGACGGATGTGGGGAAATGACAGCGGGGTGCGATTTTATTTTCTGGCAGAATCGGCGCTGACAAATGCTGCTTATGATGGTAACCCGGGGTACGAAATAATACAAAATGGGCAGAGGCAATTAAATATTTTATTTGTGGGACGTAATTTTTTTGTCCAGGATTGTTACTTAACTCCGCGGTTGGGGGTACCAATCAATCCGAAGTCGGCGGTGCCACTCCGCGATGTCGAAACGCCAATCATTCACGTAAAAAAAATGTAGCCCGTAAAAACAAAGTTTTTCACTATAAATCCTTTATATGCGTGGCGGCTAGAGTCCTCTCGTCCTCTGGCTTGAGATGGCTGCCACCTATGGGTCAGATGATTGCAGCGCAAGCATAAAGCAATTGGTAATTAAATATAATATTTTTGTCCTAAAAAGTGTAAAATTTTGGAAAAATTTTTTTACGAACATTAATTGTCACGCACAACGAGTCTGTGTGGAAAATGTCAGCTCGATTGGATCACGGGAAGTGGGTTAAAAAACGGCCGAAAGATTTGTACGGTCGTAAGCAAGCAAGCAAGTGAACTTAATATAAAGGATTTTAAAAAATTAACCCGTAAAAACAAAGTTTTTCACTATAAATCCTTTATATGCGTGGCGGCGAGAGTCCTCTCGTCCTCTGGCTTGAGATGGCTGCCACCTATGGGTCAGATGATTGCAGCGCAAGCATTAAGCAATTGGTAATTAAATATAATATTTTTGTCCTAAAAAGTGTAACATTTTGGAAAACATATTTTACGAACATTAATTGTCACGCACAACGAGTCTGTGTGGAAAATGTCAGCTCGATTGGATCACGGGGAGTGGATAAAAAAACGGCCGAAAGATTTGCACGGTCGTAAGCAAGCAAGCGCGCAAGTGAACTTAATATAAAGGATTTAAACAAATCCTTCATCGAAAAGTGCAACTTTGAATCGTGTCCAGCTCGTCGAGATGAGTCGATTGCCGCATCGCCGACCATCGACAGACTAAAAGTGACTATCACGGACATCGTGCGAGAACCCCGGGGTCACCGCCATAAGGCTCAAAACACAAAACACACTGGCTTCTCCCTCCGACAGTGATAAGGTTGCACTGCTGATTCATTATTATTAATTGCCTTATGCAGTCCCATCTGGAGTTTGGCTGAGTATGCAGAGTTTTTCTGGTGGATTATTCTTTAATTTTTTTAAACAACACGCGCATCCCGTTGTAACCGCCTGCGCCTCCGACTCGCGCGGTTGGCTACGTACGGCGCGAAAGAAGTTGAACATACAAAGACAAAGATCCCGCGTATAGCCTTAACAGACTGTTGGGGCAAGTGCTGTTAGCGAGCACCTATGAAGGCCGGCACGGTACACGAGGGGGTGGGTGGCCAGCACCACGCCCGACCGCCTTTTGTCTCCCCAGTGGCGATGTTTACACACCGCACCAGGTACTCATTTGAGGCTGAGTCGACCTAAGGGAGGCTACGAACCGGTTCGGATAATCGTCACTGGTCTTGGCCGTGAGCGGGAATCGAACCCGTGTCGCTGGGTTCAGAGCGCATCCGTAGCGCTCACCGCTACACTACCGCTCCCCACGCGCGCGCACACGCACGCACACACGCACACACGTACACACGCACACACGTACGCACGCACGCACGCACTCATACAAGCGACGTTGCGATTTTAAACAAAATCCGAGCTGCTTCCAGATTCAAGAGCCGAATGGCTCACAGGGCTACACCTAATGAATGAACTTGAACGTGTGCACGTCACGTGTCCTCGCTGCTCGATGCAAGCATTGCTCTTGACAGTCTGCAAGGCTGCTTGGGATCTGTGCGGGTGTCTTGCCTCTACAGAGACAAAGTTCCTCCATTAGAAGGCTCACGGACTGTTGGGGCGAGTGCCGTTAGCAAGCGCAATGGGTTGTGGTGTGGCTGGCACAAGGGGGTTGTGGTGTGGCTGGCACAAGGGGGGTGTGGTGTGGCTGGAACAAGGGGGTTGTGGTGTGGCTGGAACAAGGGGGTCGTGGTGTGGCTGGAACAAGGGGGTCGTGGTGTGGCTGGAACAAGGGGGTCGTGGTGTGGCTGGAACAAGGGGGTCGTGGTGTGTGGCTGGAACAAGGGGGTTGTGGTGTGGCTGGTACAAGGGGGTTGAGGTGTGGCTGGCACAAGGGGGTTGAGGTGTAGCTGGAACGAGGGGGTTGTGGTGTGGCAGGTACAAGGGGGTTGAGGTGTGGTTGGAACAAGGGGGTCGTGGTGTGGCTGGAACAAGGGGGTTGTGGTGTGGCTGCTACAAAGGGGGTTGTGATGTGTCTGTAACAAGGTGGTTGTGGTGTGGCTAGCGCAAGGGGGTTGTGGTGTCGGGGGAACGTTTTTTTTTTACCGAATTCGGAAAATAATGTCTCTCATTCTAATTATTTTGGGTTTCCGACCCGTGTGTGCTCGCATTACGCTTCGCCGCCTTTGTCTCCCCAGCGCTGATGTTTACAAACCGCAGCAGGCTCCTCGTTCGATGGCTGAGTGCGCCCTAGCGGAGGCCCTCGACCGGTTCAAATATTCCTTTAGCTGCGAGCGGGGAATCGAACTCCTGGAGGGCCGATTCTGGAGAACAGTTCGCTAAAGCACCACACAGCCACTAGCTTGCCTGCGTGTGCTCCTGGTCAAGAGCGCGCACACGCATGCACACATGCACGCGCGCGCTCGGTCGTGTGTACGTGAACGCGGCACGAGTTGATGTCAATTTATTTTACCATTGGCTCCCTAACCGCGCATCACAAAGCAAGGCAATCTTGGCTAGGGTAACAGCCGTGGCTCATGGACAAATAAAAAAAAGTTTTGGTGGAAAATTGACTTTTCCCTGGGTGATATTTACCTCAATTGACTATGCGCACAAAGTATTGGAGTTCATTGGCCCAATAAGCCAATGCCAGCCCAGACAGGCGAGCACATTTCATTGACAAGATTTATATATTTTTAGCATATTTTTTTTTTACCGTGAGTTTATATTTTGTAAACAAACCGAACACCTTTATGTTGAAGCAGGCAAATCCATTTCGGACAAAAAATATATCCAATGAACAAATACTATATTTCAAATGACTTCCACCGAGGGCACGGCGTATAAATAAATTAAACTATTAAACTATTCTTTGTATTTTTCCAGGTAAGGCTCACTGAGCTATATAGCTGTTTTTCATAAGCGACCAGGCTATCAAAAATTAATATCTCAAGGAAGCGGCTGATCACGTAGAAATTTTGAACAGCCAAATACTCTAAATGTGGAGGGAAAAACCAGAGGTCCCGGAGAAAAATCCACGTAAACTTCAAATATACAAACAGGCCGTCAGTCTTGGGATCATACCCACGGCCTCCTGTATATCAGGCGAAGGAGTTAACATCTCACCACCCTGGCTCCCTCTTTTCCATCTGCAGGTGCCGGGTCGATTACCACACCGTGGGATCGTGCGAGGTAGTGGTGGTGGTGGTGGTGACCTTGGGGCGTCCGTCATCTAGCAGTGGAATGACCATGGCTGAATGATTGATGGCAATTATGAACATTTGTGGCAGACCTGACCCTGTACAATGTTGGTACACAAATCAATGTCTTACCGTTTCCACGTTTTTGTTTGAGCGAGCAAATATCAAACGTGCGATTTGGAGGCGAGATATCCGGCGCGAGAGAAGTCTGCTATTTATAATTCTCGCCAGAGGGTCTCTGACATCCGTTTTACATCAGGGAGGATTGACTCCGGAATAATGCCCCTGAATAAATTACCAAACAGATGTGGGAATAAAAAAAGAAAAACATCATCTCAATGCAAAATAATCCTCGGGCAAGTGTGCACACTATTTGCTGCCTATTCAGCTATTCTAAACGAAACTATTTTATTAACCAGGTATAAAGCCCACTGAGCTATTAGCTCTCCATCAGAAGCCACCTGGCCACACGTGATAGCTAATCACAGTGGCTTATATCGTCACGCACGGGAATTAACAGCCGAATAATCTAAACTCATTTTTTTTTGCGACGTAAAATTGTAATGTATTACTTACTGTTAGTAGATCAGCTTATTGGAGAGTATATTTAGTATACTGATGATACTATGTAGTTTATACTTTAGTTTTTAACGTGGTGGTTTAGTTACTGCAGCTACATACTATTAACATTCCTTCCCTTTATTAATGCTACCC
>CM025662.2:3127887-3149787 GCA_014621495.2 Entosphenus tridentatus | reverse complement strand
AAAATGTTACACTTGTTAGGACAAAAATATTATATTTAATTACCAATTGCTTAATGCTGGCATGCAATCATCTGACCCATAGGTGGCAGCCATCTCAAGCCAGAGGACGAGAGGACTCTAGCCGCCACGCATATAAAGGATTTCTAGTGAAAAACTTTGTTTTTACGGGTTAATTTTTTCGTTTCTCCGTCTTGCCGTGGTAACAGAACGAGGTGTACAGAACGAGGAAAAAGATTCTGCAAGGTGACACTGACGGCTGCTCTGTGCTGCTTCCAGTGTTCAGAGGCCTGCTCAAGGCGCGGCTCCGGCTGGAGCACGCCATGTACCACACACGTGTCGGTGATGTGCACGGCTTCTTCGAACGCTGGGGAGCCGGAAAAGCCCCTCTCTGTACCAGCGTGGACGGCACCCTCGTGTTCACCTTCTGAAGCGCTCGCTCGTCACCGTGGCGTGCGCGATGACCACCACCACCACCACGTGACTTTTCTTCGTGTTGTGCGCGGTGCATTTAGCGCCACAGCGCGTGGATTTATAGCGTTTATTCTATTTGTTTGCTGGCGACTTTGTGCATTTCATATCGGAATCGCCTCCAGTGCTGTTGCTGCTGGTGGCAATACAAGTTGTTTAAAAGTCAAAGTTTCTCCCACGGTGAGTTTTTACTTCCAAGCTTATTTCTCATGCGCCGCCTGCCTCCCTTGCAGCCATTAAGAGGCCCGATTCTGCCACGAGTTTTAATTCAGGGATGGCCGGGCATTGATTGTTGGTGGCCGTGCCTGTACCAGAGATCGCAACCGGGTACCCGATACCCGTACCCTACCCGATACCCGGCTACCCGTACCCGCGGGTACCTGTTTGCGACCCTGGTGCGGCCGGGTACGGGTAGACCATGAGTCACTGGTGAGTAACTGTTTGTCACCCATTGTCTTGTCTCTTCTCACAATTCAAGTTCCTAGAATCAACCCACCCGCGCCTGCAACATGGCTTCATCCCAGAGGTCGCAATCAGGTATCCGATACCCGTACCCTACCCGTACCCGGCCGGGTACGGGTAGGGTACGGGTACGGCCGGGTACGGGTACCCGTTTGCGACCCTGGTGCGGCCGGGTACGGGTAAGGAATCAAAACCCGTTTGCGACCTCTGGCCTGTACCCAGTACGAGGAGAGCGCTGGTGCCTCGCTCAACTTCACGAAACGCTCTCGAGGGGCGGCATCTGCTGGCTTGCCCAGGGTATGGCAGTACAGCAAGTGAATTAACTTTCATCGGCCACAGCCTGTTCTCCACTAACGCGGCGATAGTTGCGTTTCCGGAAGAATACCGCGTTATGGGAAAATCGCGTTATCGTGAGCAGTATGTAACGCAGGGGTGAAGCACAGCCCGCGACGACGCGTGAGTCGTGTACGCAGGGCGGACCACGGCGGAGGCGCGTGGGTAGCACCGAGAAGCATCCAGCAGCATCCCGCCTCGCGCGACGCCGCTACTCCGAGGCAGCCGTACGATCGCTTATTGCTACTCGCGAGACGCGGTTACGTTCGCTCGATCCCATTTCAAACCTTCTGAAACAGTCTGCATCAGCAGCAGCAGACCATGCTTTCCCACCTGATGACGGACACTTGTGTTGAACTCGAAACGTCGTGATCTATTTTATTTTATACTTATGTGTATATCCAATTCGCATCCGCGTTACAAGAAAAAAAACGAGTTCCCCAATACATTCATCGCGTCGTAACCAATTCGCGTGATGAAAACAACACGCGGTGTTCTAGGAGGACGGAACGACCGTGCTGGGATTGAGTGTTTCCACCCCTCTCGCACGCGCGGGTTTCTCCGGCCACTCCGGTTTCCTCGCCACGTGTGTTAAACGCCCCTTGGTGGAGTTGCCCAAACATCCCAACGTCGGGCCCACAGAGGTTGGGCAATTGCTGTCCGCCCGCTCTCTTTGTGGTTTTCCACGCGCCTTCAACTCGCAATCTTCACACAAATTCCGCAGCGTGTCGAGATGCATGAACGGGCACTGCATAAACACACAAAAAATATATATAACACCGTATCATTCTTATTTCATTCTCCTCTACGGCCCATCACGAGAACAACTGACGATATACGACGGACAAAATTAACCTCAAAGCGGGGATCGAGGGAAAATTGTAGAATGTCACGTATGTATGCACGTTGAACTTCTTCCGCACCGTACGTAGCCAACCGTGATAATCGCAGCTGCGGGGGAAGGACAACAAAGCTAAAACACGAAAATGCAGTTTAAAAAAAAGTTATTTTAAAAGTGCATCGCTCCCAGTGGCTTCCTAATATCGGGGGAGAAAGAACGTTCCAGACGGCCGCGGAAGCAGCGGCGTCTGAAAGCGCCGGGCGACGCGGTCAACGGCCGCCTTTCGGAGGTGCGGAGGAGAGACGGCGGAGGGCACGGCAGTAAGCAAGCAGCGAGACGAGGACGCCGCGGAGTTCAGATGCCATGACAGGATACGAGCGGGTGGAGAGAAGGGAGGGGGAGGGGGGGTGGTTAGGCGGGGGGGGGTGAAGGCCCGTTGCCCAGCAGTGTGCAAGTTACAGATGGAACAAGCTGCTCTGGCAGATCCTTCCTATGGATGTGCGTGTGGTGTGTGGTGGGGGGGCTGGCAAGTGAACAGATGGTGCCCGTGTGTGTCTGGGGGGCTGGCGTCACGATTGTGTGGCATGCACAGGTCCCCTCCACCCGCCCCCCTCGACTCCCACGTCACTCAAACCCACCTCTGTTGCTGGGAGAGGTGGGGTAAAGGGTAGTGGGTGCCGTGGTGGCGAGGTGTTAACTACCTCGCCTGGTATGCAGGAGGTCGTTGGTTCGATCCCGACCCTGATGCCTGTTGTATATTTGGAGTTTGCGTGTCTCTCTCTCATCATCATCACGGTGGCTGGGCGATGTTAACCTCCTCGCCTAGTTCACAGGAGGTCGTGGGTTCTATCCCGACCCTGACGTCTGCTGTATATTTCGAGTTTGCGGTGTCTCTCTCCCCGTGGTCGCGTGGATTTTTCTCCGGGTCCTCCGGTTTTCCCCTCCACACTTAGAATCCACATCGTGCGTTTAAGAGGGTTTGGCTGCTATAAAATTCCACACGCTGAGCCACTTGGTCGAGCTCTCATTCGTGGCCAGGTCGCTTCTGAAAGAGCGCAATACAACTCAGTGAGTTTAAAGATTCAGCCCTACGATGTCTTGCTCATGCGGGAGGAAGAGACGAGAGAGCACCTCCAAAGAGTGTATCTTTAGGCCTACTCTTCCACGCTGGCTAGACGTCTTGAAAGAGGCTGGAGTGCCCACACTTTACCCCACCTGCCGATCGACTATCTCAATCCGGATGACGCAATCGCTGTCACGTCATGAGACAAAGTGGCTCGCGAAAGTAGACATGAGAAAACTACTTGTGAGCTCCCTTCAAGTTACATCGCAAAAATAGGGGGCAGCACTTTTGTCTCACTCACGCTGCTAGAGATCGTGATGTTCACCACATATTTGTGATCACGATATGAAAGTTAGACAAATTAACACAATGGAATGTTGTGTGTGTGTGTGTGCATTCGTTGCGCTATGAATCGGGTGACTAGAGTTCGATTCCTGCTCATGGTCAACACCAGTGACGATTATCTGAATCGGCCCTGCGGCTCCCCTAGGTCGACCCAGCCTAAAATGAGTACCTGGCGTGTAATACATCGCCACTAGGGACACAAAGGCGGCCGGGCGTGGTGTTGGCCACCCACCCGCTCGTGTGCCGTGCCGGCCTTCATAGGTGCTCGCTAACAGCACTTGCCCCTACAGTCTGTTACAGGCTACACGTGCGGCGGGGATCGTTGTAGTCATTGCTGACTGGGCTGAGACCATTTGAGAACCGCGTGTTATCACAGACAGCTCCTGCTTGGGTTTGAACCCAGGGTCTCACCGGTGGCAGCTCAGCAATTTGATCTCGGAGCCACCCGGTCAACTCATCAAATGTGGGGGGGGGGGGGAGAGGGTTTCGTATTTATTTATCTTATCTTACCTATCACGTTCTGCAGGTAAAACGGATCGTGCATCGGACCTGGGCAAACCTGGAGTGAAATGGGCCTTGTGCCTTTTCTTCATTTAATTACCGCCGGCAAAGTTTCTTGTTTACTTTCGAAGCCAAACATTAATGAAAGCTCCATTGTAATGGGACCGTATTCAATAATTCAGGGATATTAAATTTCACCGGGCCACCATCCGGTTGCTCGCTGTCTTATTGGAAGAACAAATATGCATATACAACACAAGTGGGTGGATACGAGTCCTTGCCAATTGAGAATACCACTCGCATTCAATTATATTCTTGCACTTGGAAACATGTTCGGGAGCTTAGATGCCAATGTCATTAAATGAGAAAATTCCGTGGGGTTTCACCACCAGCAAGGCAACGGGGGTTTGAGCTCGGATTATTGAGCGAATCACACCTGTGATGCTGCTCAAGGTTGGGGGAGGGGGGTCAAAATCGTAAAAAATCGCGTGACGTCATTTATGGACGACCCCTTTGACGTTAACCGATTATTTCTCCCCTTTTTATTCCTCCGCGAGTGTCGGGGTGTCTACAAATGGATCGCCCCACGCATCACCTCGCATGGCGCCTTCAGATGGCCGGGCCTGTTGCTCGGCCATCATGATAAAACAACGAGAGGAATCTTCGTTGCCATAGGGAAACGGACAAAGGGTTACCACATGAAAATAATACAAAAATCACATTTTATTCCATCAGCCTATGGGGCTTGTGAGGCAGTGCTTTTTTCCAGTGCATCTGTTCCTAGTAGCCGAGGCCGCCGCAGTGGTGAACACGTGACCTCCCCAGCATTTTTACACTTTTTAGGACAAAAATATTATATTTAATTACCAATTGCTTAATGCTGGCATGCAATCATCTGACCCATAGGTGGCAGCCATCTCAAGCCAGAGGACGAGAGGACTCTAGCCGCCACGCATATAAAGGATTTATAGTGAAAAACTTTGTTTTTACGGGTTAATTTTTTTCCTCTGCGCATGTACAATGCGTGCGTTTGGATCATTTCGCTGCGGCTATAACTTCCCACGTGCGATGATATCGGCCACTGCGATGAGCTATCGTGTGTGGCCAGGGGTCGCCTTTGAAACAGAGCTAATAGCTTAGTGGGCTTTATCCTCGTTTAACAACAACAACAACAAAAACCCGATATGCATGCTAAAAAAAACTATCGAGTTTTTGAATGCTTAAAAACATACATTCACAGACAGAATGAGGGATGGGGAAAATGCAAATCGGATATATTCTTACAAAAAATATTATAATAATAAAGTGGTTGTGGCCAGGAGGCATTGATTGATGGGAATGAGGGCCGATGAACGAGACTGGTGGCAGAACGGCAGCCAAATGAGGGAACGCGCCCGAGAGGATGCCCACCATGGAGACAGGTTGACGGGAGCAATGTCCAGGACATACCACTACACGTGGATTGTGACATTACACAACGATGAGATATGGGAGGGGAGGGAGGCCGTCGTCTATAAATGGATGAGGCCATAAAGTTTCAAATGTGGTTCTTTAGCCCAGGTGAGAACTCACGAGGTCATGGAGGGGGGGTATCATTTACAAGGGTGACCCTGGTAATCAATGTTTTAAAAACAACAACAACAAGTAAAAGGTATAGAAACGAAGCAAATTATAAATCAAAGCAAAAACAACTGCGTCGCGTGAGAAATGGAAAATATTTTTCAAAACATAAATCGGTGTTTAAATTATTATTAAATCCCTGCGGCGCAAGTCGGCTCGGGAAAGATTTTTTTTTTTTACCAATCAACATAAAAAATGGGGACTTGACAACAAACGGGAGTCCATGAAATCATTGGCTTTTAGCTCTGCAGCCACAACTCCCCGTGTCATTTTTCACCGCACAACTTCGCCAGATTGATGCCCTGTCCGCGCGCTGAAGGCTTGATCCATCGCTCTCATTTCATCCAGGTTCAATTACGTAGGCCTCGGCAAGGTAAGGTAAAAGTATAAAAACAACGAGCCTACCTTTACCCTACCTTTTACCTTACCACTAATACTATCACTCTACCCTACCTTTTACCCTTTAGCAGGTAAGGTAAAAGGTAAAAAGCAACGAGCCTACCTTTTACCCTACCCTTTACCCTTACCCCTTGGCATGTCGACACCTTTACCCTTTTACCCGGTAAAAAGGGTACAATTACTTTACCTTGCCGAGGCCTACAACTACGGTACCACAATGCATTGCTTACCGGTGCCCCTACTAAATACGCCATAGCGGAGGTGTTTAAGCCGGTCTGAATGCAACGGGAAACGTTGCTTACCAAAGCTGAACTGAGGTTTGGCATGTGACAAAATGACGTGTGTGTTTGGGTACGCGTGCGTGCACGCACGTGACTGTGTGTGTGTGTGGGCGCGCGTTTTAGTGAATGCACGTGTGGGTTTGCGTGAATGTATAGGTGGAGTGTGCGCGTGTCGGGCATGGTGCTGGCCAACCAGCCCTTAGTGTGCCGTGCTGGCCTTCATAGGTGCTCGCTAACAGCACTTGCCCCGACAGTCCGTTAAGGCTATACGGGGGGGGGGGGGGTCTTTGTCTTCGTCCCAGGTTCTCAATAAATGCACGCGTTTCGAAGCGTTTCTGTTTAATTTCCTAATACCGAATTGCACAGGCTTAGCACACACTGCTGGGCGGCTAATGTAAATATACCGTCATTTGTATTCAATGTAATTAACACGCAAGGTAAGCACAATTAGGCGCGTCTCCTCCGAGCACGCACTCGCCAAGAAGGTGGCGCACGTTTGCATAATCACGGCCACGGCACAATTATAGTCGTGCACTTGCGGTCGGGACATGCAGGCACACACACAGACAAAGATCCACCGTGTGGCTTCAACAGACTGTTGGGGCAAGTGCTGTTAGCGAGCACCTATGAAGGCCGGAACGGTACACGAGGTGGTGGGTGGCCAGCACCACGCCCGGCCGCCTTTTGTCTCCCCCAGTGGCGATGTGTGCACACCGCACCAGGTACTCGTTTGAGGCCGAGTCGACCTAGGAGAGGCCCAGGACCTGTTCAGATAATCGTCACCGATGGTGCTGATGTCCGTGAGTGGGAATCGCGAACTCGGGGTCGCCGGGTTCGTAACGCAGCGTGCTAGCCGCTACACCACCGCTCCCCACAGCAGCAACAACAACAACAACAACCGCCATTCGCCACAAAGTGACAGTACACGTAACCACGGCGCCTGTGCCAGGCTACGTGCACTTTAAGGCCACGTGAAGTGTCGAACGCCCACTGGCAGGAGGTCACGGGACAGACAGACCCAGCAGGTGCCATGGGTCGACTTCCCGAGATGCAAACGCGCACACGCGCGCAAAATCACGCACACACGCGCACACGCACACGCGCGCGCACGCGCACACACAAAATCACGCACAATCAACGCCCACGCCCCAAGTAGCAATAACGGCGAGCGCGCGAGAGAGACACAGAGGGAGCGAGGGAGAGAGAGAGACACAGAGGGAGCGAGGAGAGAGACACAGAGGGAGCGAGGGAGAGAGAGACACACAGAGGGAGCGAGGAGAGAGACACAGAGGGAGCGAGGGAGAGAGAGACACACAGAGGGAGCGAGGAGAGAGACACAGAGGGAGCTAGGAGAGAGAGAGAGACACAGAGGGAGCTAGGAGAGAGAGACACACAGAGGGAGCGAGGAGAGAGAGAGACACAGAGGGAGCGAGGAGAGAGCGAGCGAGAGAGTGAGCGAGCGAGAGAGAAAGCGAGCGAGAGCGAGTGAGCGAGAGAGAGAACGAACGAGCGAGAGAATGAGCTAAAGGGGCTGGGGTTACATAAAGCCCATTAAAAAAAAAACTTTTACGAAATGATGACCGAAGCAAAGTGCCGAACACACCGAGCATCTTATTGTTTCCACTGATCGTAAAAAAAAAGAGAGACACAGAGGGAGCTAGGAGAGAGAGACACACAGAGGGAGCTAGGAGAGAGACACAGAGGGAGCTAGGAGAGAGAGAGAGAGAGCGAGAGAGCGACAGTGCGGGCGCAATTGCAGAGTTAATTTTGAGCAGATGTTTGCTCTGGGTTTTGTGTGGCAAAACCCAGCGATAGTGAGGAACGGGCCAGGCTCGGCCCTGTTGCGTCTTCTCTCGTGGGAATTGGAGGAGGGGGGGGGGGGAGAAAGAGGATTTGAGATGAATGCAAACGCATAATTTAATTCGTTAAAATCTCCCTCCAGATGGGGATGATCGGCACCGCATCGCGGTAGCCCTCGTTTTATTGTAACAGGGTTTTTGACAGACACCGCTGGTGACGTGTTATTATTTCACGTGTGTGTGTTTTTTTAAGCAAGGTGGAGGATAGGGTGGGGTGTTGTTGTTGTTGTTATAATACTAAGAGATGTGCCCATCGAACGAGCAGTGTTACTGAATAATTGACGGTCACGATGCGCTCTTGTTGCAGAGACCTGCCGGACCTGGGGACTCACGCAGGGAGTTTATTTGAGAGGAGTCGTGCCAGACTCGATGAACGCTTCCCCTACGATTGCTTGCTGACAAACACTACTGGCCTACGTTTGATTTATTGCACAGGCAGACGTCTGTTTAACCTAGGCTGCTATACAACACAATTGCATTCAGAATTGCTGTATTTTTGTCTTGCAGGCAGTGTGGCCAACCTCACACCGATGATATATTATCGGCAAAAGTCCCCCCCCCCTCCACCCCCCACGGCACATTAAATACGCACTACAATGACAATAGTTTAAAGCGATTTGAGGCATGTTTAATTTTTTGGAAGGGAGGAGGGGCAGAGCTTTGTGACGTCATATTTTAGGGGGGGGTCTGACTTATTGTGACGCCGTGTGACTAGGGGGGGGGGGGTCAAGAATCGTCCAAAATCGCGTGACGTCATTTATGGACGGCCCCTTAACCGTTGTTGATATCACCAATCACTCGCCTTTTACAGGCGTGGCTGCAGTGCCGGATTAAGCTAGTGCAGGGCCTGTAGCATATGTTATATAGGTACCCTAAGTTAAAAAAAAAACGCATTTTTAACTTGCATAATAAAGTAAAATAAAATCCTATACAGCCAGATAATACGACAAATCGCTAATCTTAAACAGTCGTTTATAAAAGTTTAAGGCGGTATAGTACTATAATAATAGAGCAAGTGCAGAATCACTGAACCGGAATTGATTGAAAGCATTTAGCTTTTGATAGTACGGGACCCGAAGCATATGTAGCTACTTTAGCTACTAGAATAATCCGGCGCTGAGTGACTGGTTGGCCCAGAGTCTCCAACGTATCAGAGCACCGAGGCAGCAGCTCTGAGATTCACCGTTTAAATCTGGGCTGCAGCCACCCCTGGTGGTTTAAACGAGAATGTGATCGTTCAGGAATATTTGATGGACTCGCGTGACGAATTTTACTGGTCGGAACCTCCTGGTTACACTAGCCCACAGGGGATTATTGTGTCCGTCGTGCAGGGAGGAACTGGGTGTGGAGGGGCTAGTCACCCCGTGGTGCCCTTATAAAACTCAACGTTTAACCTACTCACGCAGGCTTGTGCCCGCCCTCACAGTTGGGGCATATTTTCGTAATACACCACGCCGCCGTTGATCTTGGCCATTGACCGAGCAACCCAACGTTCCTACCAGCTCCCTCCGCAGGAATGTGTTACGTGCCCAGCCCTGATGTCAATTCACTGCATGGTATGCAGGCTGTGGGAATTGGTGAATGCGAGGAGCATAGCTGTGTAATACAACAAACATTGATTCAAGCAAGCTGACCCCTGCTGATGAGACCACGATGATTTTTAAATCGGTTCTTGCCTATAAACATCGTGACAATTCACCAGCATTGATTCGGCAACCCGCATTTCTCATACGCGCTTTTAATTCTCGAATAATTCACGTGTTCCTCTGAAACATCGGCCCCGTCTGTCCAATTTAACACTTACCACATATTGGACAGACGGGACGTAACATTAGCGTAAGACGAAAAGAACACCAAAGGAACATCAAATTATCCCAAACACAGCTGTCAGCAGTGGCAGAACATGCTTGCCAACAAAGAAATTCAACTGATTTTTATACCGTTGAAGTGTTATGCAGAAATAATTATTACTGGCCCAAGATTAGTTAGAGAATCAATTAAAATTGAGAATTAAAATAATTTCAATCGCTGTGATCGCTTTCGACTCGACGCAGCCTGGAAGCGTATTATTAAGTAAAACACAACACACATTGCAATTCCTTACAGGTGAGTCACATGCTAAGTGGCTGATTACTGATCGATTACATAATTGCATTCACCCCCACCTCTGATCTCGAATCATGATGGGGTTCATCAACGATGACGTCATCCTGCACTATTTAAGACCAGAACCACCGTGGGGTGGCTTCACTCGTCTGGCAAATCGCCCGAAGGTGCTGGATGTAATAGCAGCGAAACGCCGCAGTCAAATTGAAAATGCTGTGGATCCACTCTACAACACACCGGTGGGCTGAAGTAGTGAACTATTTGTCTTTTGTCAACGTGACGCATTTTTTTAACGCTTGGCTGTGTCGGGTGGTGGAGGGTTACGATACATAAATAACACCATCTAACCCAAAACACCTTTTTTATGAATAATACTGGTCGCGAAAGCCTACGTGTTTAAATTGAACAGATTATGACCGATAGTTTCTCGCTATGTAACGATGCATCGATTGTGCTACTAAGAAGGGTCGTTTCCCGAAACGTCGCCTGCTGCCCAGTAAACATGGACTGTAAGCGTGTGGGAATCGAACTTTGTTGGCCCTGCCCGCGGCGCAATGCGGCTACGCGTTCCAGCCACGGATACCATCAAGTTGACGAGTGGGAAAGTGGATAAGTTGAAGCGATTTTCCCCCCCAACCACGACCCCCCCCCCCCTCCGGTTAAACACAAACGCAAAAAAAAACACGCGTGGAATGTGCCAATAATAAACCCTGGCTTTTATTACATCAACTCGTTTATTACGCAATATATCAACACCGCAAAAAAATCAACAATGTAACGAGCCGCCCACGCGCGTTTTCTTCAAATGACGACCCCGGTGCCGAAAAGTGCCCTTTCAAAACACACGCAAAATTGAGCACTCTCTCTCTCCTGCACTCCCCCGTCTTCTTTTAAAACGGAGGAAGTCGCGGTAGTGGGCGAACGCGTTGGACAGTAACACAAGGGACGCGCGTGAACGGCGTTTTCCACGAGGCACCAATCGAGCTTCCTCAAGCGGGTCATGCCAACGCTTCAATATCGGTCGGGCCAGTCCAGAGCGGTGTTTCGAAGGTGCGTTGGCACACACCACATCCACCCCCTTGGGTTTGTTTGCTCTCGTCAGTGCTGGATTATCTGAGTGGAAATAGTAGCTGCATATGTAGTAGTAGCTACTACATAAAATGTAGTAGGTACTGCTATACATGTAGTAGCTCCGGGCCCCGTGCTCTTTCAAGCTATCAATTCATGTTCAGTGATTCTGCACTTGCTCTATTACTATAGTACTATACCGCCTTCAACTTTTATGAACGACTGGGTGTTTACGGTTAGCGATTTGTCGTATTATCTGGCTGTATGGCAAATGAAAAAAACACAATTATTTTACTATGCAAGTTAATATTGTTTTAATATTTGTCTTTTTTTTCGGTCCCCTTTATAACATCACATGCTACCGGCCCTGCACTAGCTTTATCCGGCACTGGCTATCGTCTTACCCTATATTCGTAGAGGCCAGTGGTTCTTAACCTTCACTGCAAGCTTGCGCCCCCCCCCCCCCCCCCCCCGTTTAGGTTCTCAATCGTAACCAAAAATTTACAATGTTAATAAACACATAGGGGTTTGATGAAACAAAGTAGTTGTAACTATGAGACATCTCCTTTACCAGTGGCAAAATATAGTAATACGTTTTTACCATTCCAACTGGTACAAAAACTGACACATTTATACTGGTCCAACACCAATGGAGACTAGGCTCTAAGAAAAACTGTCTCGAGTGTGGACCAATCAACTTCAAGGACAGTGCATATCATTATCAGAGTAGTTTATTTTTGTTTGCATTTTGACTGCTTGTGTTGTGGTTATTGCAAACATGATGCCTTGTATAAAGGTGTCAGTTTTTGTACCAGTTGAAAGGGTAAAAACCTATTACTAAAGTAGTTGTAACTTACGTGCTTAGTTTGTGTTTTCGATTATTTACCCAATAAAGAATTGTGGCCACATCTTGCACCCTCCAGGGGGTGCGTTCACTCCAGGTTAAGAACCACTGCTGTAGACCCTCTAATCGAACTACAGGACTCTATCTAGTGCTGTATTAGATCGATATGTAGAGCTCGTACCCTGGGTGGTGGTGCCTCTTATACCGATTATCCCGACTACAAACGAGCGTATAGCAGCGTTCCGCAAACGCATCGAATGAGAAATTTAAGGTCCGTTGTGTTCATTTAACGTCACACTGCCGTTACCTGTGCAAAGGACTCACAACAATGTTGGCGTGCCTGCGAAAAGACCACCACTTGCATCAACAACAGCAAAACATATTTGTGTCGGCTTGAACACTTGCACAATGTGGACAGGGTTGAGACACCTTTGCTTAGTTTGTTGCTGGTTTGACTTCAAAAATACACCTTAATTAACAGCCTCTATTGCAAGTGCACTGAACCTGTGTTCTGTAAAAAATAATATCTACACAAATTTTTTGCCTGATTAAATCAAACATGCAACCACGGTCCATTTGCACGTGGAAATATTTGTTATCATATTGCTATCGTGTACTAATTTAATGTATAAGCTTTGCCAGAATGTATAAATGCAGATGCAACTGATTTTTTTCCCCATATGCACCGACGAGTTAAATAGTAATGAGACACAACTGTACATTATGAGCGGTACATTTTTGCAGAGACACATGCATAGCATGCAACCGATGTCCAAAAACCTCAGCGTTCCATAAACAGCAAAAATATTTGGCAAAGATACACAGATACTATTTTATAGACTTCTTTGTTTTACAGAGTACTCTGTGTACTTGGGATTAAACAATTCACGCATTCGAATGTGGCCATCGACGACACGTGTGCCATCCATCCACATGTGCCATGGAATCAAAAACTTGCAGGACGTATGGAAATACATTTCCACGGCTAATTTAATTAGCCTGGCCCCTCCCTCTTCGAAGTGTTCTCAGGTTGTACCGCGTGACGTTCGGCACCGTTATACGACGTTCCTGTGCGCGTGCCGGGAGACCTCCTCCAGGAACTGATATGAGCGCTCGAGAGATAAAGTTGAGCGGCTTCGGTTCGCGAAGAAGCTCCCCAGCATGTAGGGCGACACACGGGGTAACATCGGAAAGCTGCGCAGCGCGACCGTGATGGAAAAAAAACCGCAGTAAAATTAAGTTGGTGAGTCAGAACGTAGAAATTATTTTAATTCGATCAAATTGAGAAAAGCAGAGAGCGCACCCGAGATGGAATGTGAACACAGGCAGTCATTTGATTGACACCTGCCTGCAAATGAAGCTCGCTTTTTGTTTTTCCTCTCTGAACTATTTTGTTCTTGGTTGGGGGGGGGAGAAACAACAACAGCAGCCTCCAAGGAGGCTCGGAATGCCGAGTTACGGAGTCGTAAAAGTCGTGGAATGTAAAAAGAGATGCGACACTGCGAAAGAAAATGGAAATGAGTCATTTTTACGAATACAAAATGCTTCGCTTGCTCAGGGCGATTTTTTTAAATATGTTTACTGACATCTGGTGATGCATGAGACAACAGAAAAAGGGCGCAGCCCTGCAATCGCTCGCTCAACACCACTGCTATTGGAACGATGACAAAAATGCGGACGCATTTTTTTGCTTAAAACTCGCATAGACATGAACCACCCCCCCTCCGAGAAAATAATTTGCCAAACATCCCAAGCGATGCTTGAGCATCTCTGTGATGCTTTACTAGGTACTAAACAAAACACTAATTGGTGTGCCCTGTAGAAACAAAGAAACAATCTTTTGTTGCCTTCATTTCAAAGGACACTGGCACGTGACTGGCAAATGTGTCGGCCAAGGTTGCACTCAAGACCGTTACATTACGTCTACGCGTTTCAACCCCTCCAACTTATTTGCAGACGTTCATGGGGGGGGGGGGGGAAGTTGCTACGTCGCACGGTTAATGTGTGAAAACAAATTATTCAGGTCGCCAGTTTGACACAGTAGTAGTAAGCTTTCGCTACCAGGTTTTTGGGTGCGATCGCATAAAATATAAATGTGTCGCTAAACTCTGCCACCACTCGACACCGCTAGTTCAGCTAGGCCTCGGCAAGGTAAGGTAAAAGTGTAAAAACAACGAGCCTACCTTTACCCTACCTTTTACCTTACCACAATACAATCACTCTACCCTACCTATTATCCTTTAGCAGGTAAGGTAAAAGGTAAAAAGCAACGAGCTTACCTTTTACCCTACCCTTTACCCTTACCCCTTGGCATGTCGACACCTTTACCCTTTACCTTTACCCTTTTACCCGGTAAAAAGGGTACAATTACCTTACCTTGCCGAGGCCTAAGTTCAGCACACCCGGTGTGTTGGGAGAGCCACGAATTGGCACTCTTTGTTTATGTGACAAACCTTTACAAATTGGCCGTGTCGTGTGGTGGCGGGTTTAACGACACATTTCTATTCACGCGATCTAACCCAAAAACCTCTGGATATTCAGGTAGCATTGGCATGAGGGTCATCATGACAACAAAAACACAATATCACTAAGAGCACGTGGACATGCATAATTCGCCTGTTTGGTTTTTAGTTGTTTCATCCACCAGCAACAGATATGAATCTCAAACCAGTTTTCTTCCCCGTTGTAAAACATCACAGCAGTACAATCCAGGTTTGTTTGGGGTGAGATCACGTAAATACGTGTCGTTAAACGCGCCACCACCCGACACAGCCAATGAGTAAGGTTTGTCACGTAAACAGAACGTGCCAATTCGTTACTAGTACAGCACACCGGTGTGTTGGAGAGCCAAGCCACAACATTTACAATCCGAGTACGACGTTTTGCCAGTAATTGGTTGTCGAGTAGTGGTGCGTTTAACGACACATATTTACGCCATTTAACCCAAAATAAAATAATAACCTGTATCATGCATGATATTTGTTCGCGAAAGCCTCCCCTGGGGGGGTGTTAAATCGCAGCAAAAGTTACAACAACGCAGCTCCGACAATGGTTCCAACCTCGTGAGGGTTCTGTGGAGGACAGCGCCGCCTAACCCCTGCCGCCGTACAACGGCTGCCCCCCCCCCCCCCCCCCCCACTGCGGGCTTTCGATTAACAAAGAACCACGCGCGCGGAGTGTGATCCATGAATGACCGTGCGTTCGCAAATACCCGCGACGATGTATTTTGATAAAACGCCAGCCCCAATGTTCGCTTCGTACCGCAACGATGGAACAAAACCGACTGTGTCCCGCTAAGCGTTGCCGCTTTTCTACTCTCTACTCTCCCCGTCGGCCTGTTAAATCTAGTCACTCCTCCCGTTTCACTGTCCAGCGCAAAACAAGCGTCGTGAAGTCGTTCAGTGCATGCACTATTTGTATTCTGCAGAAAACAACGGGGGGGGGGGGGCGGCGAGGGGGGTGTTATTATGCATTGCCTATAAATGCTACAGTTTAGCTTAATGTTTTTTTAAATATAAGACATTTACATTTTGCACTTTATGCAGCAAAAGAGCACAGTGTTTCTTTCCCCAAACCTCA
Organism: Entosphenus tridentatus; assembly: GCA_014621495.2. Taxonomy (NCBI): domain Eukaryota; kingdom Metazoa; phylum Chordata; class Hyperoartia; order Petromyzontiformes; family Petromyzontidae; genus Entosphenus; species Entosphenus tridentatus. Next base: position 3,134,018 of record CM025662.2, on the reverse strand, counting down.
CCCCCATGCCCCCCCCCCCACTCAACATCTTGCTTCATTTTACATCAAAAACGGTCCGAGTAAAAACCAACGCTTGGGTTAAAGTACAAGTAGAACAGCAGAATTAATTACACTCACTATTATCGACGGTCCGGCCTCCTTCACAAGGGATAGCGTTTCTCTACCTGGTTGACAGATATATTTAACTGAACTCCCAAAGTAACACGGCTACTTAGGTCTCCTTTGCAAGAGATGATGCGTCTCACCTGGTTAACGCAGAGATAATTAGTTGAATGACCACTTTCCTACATCGGTGTCCCTTGCAAGAGTGATGCCTTGCAAAAGGTATCTATTTGGCGTTTGAATATCTTAATTCCTGTTTTATATTGCCAGAAAGGGTAAAAACTATTTTTTATTGTTTCATCAGAGTTCAATCTCTCAAGCGATTGACGAATAGATAATGACTGATCAAACAACTTCGTCTACGTTAAGACAAAATTGCGACAAGTGAAACAAACGCGTTTTGCGTTTGCTGTGGCGGTCAGTTTTGCTGCCTGCGAATTGAAAACGCCTCAAGAGATTCACCGTTTTGCATTTGCCACCTTGGTGTTGTAACACCAACAACAAAGACATTCTTGGGCCAATGGGCTTTTTAAGGATTGGTAAAAACCCTCGCAATGGCCTGAAACCAGGCCTCAATCTCGTTTCAAAAAGCCACGTTTGCTCTATTGCTAGAGCTCTTCAGCATGGGCACGCTGGGAGAGCAAGTGGGTATCCAAAAAGGATTTGGAAGAGACGTTACCCTCAAAAACAAGCTGAAAATCACTTCACTGCCGTTATGAAAAGGCAGTGCCTTAGGCTGCAAATGTTTTGGGGCAATTTGGCCCTTCACAGCAGAAAGGAGAGGGGATTTGAAATTGCACCGAAAGATGGATGCAACATTCTCCGAATAAAATTGTGGTTGCCACAAAAGCCTCGGAAATTTGGGGGGATAAAGATCCGTGTGCATATATGGACAGCCAGTGCATAGCTGGTGATGGAAATGACAGCATACGAATTTATTTTTGCCATTAGCAATAAAACCGTTATAACACACATTTGAAAACGGACATTTTTAGACGGCTTTCTTTTTCGCCACCAAGTAATAACCATTTTCAGCAGGGCATTTAGATCTTGCATTTAAAACGAGCCAACAATTTTTTTTTAGTTTTTTAAATATCCGGTTACTTCTACAACGTCCAATGCAAATGCGCCGTTGTTTGTCACGATGTCCGACGTTTTGCTGCCATGTGCTGGGAGCTACGAAACAAGTTTTCACGAACCGAAGCTCCCAGAACTCTAAGCCAAACGTCCGACCATCGCGTACGTAAGTATGTTGCACTTATTTCCCACCGTACATAGCCAACCGTGCTAAATCGGAGGTTGTGGGGGAAGGACAACAATAAACACACGAAAAGGAGTTGGTGGGTTTGTAACAAACCCACGATACGAGTCCAAAAATCACATCGGAGAGCTATGCACGTGTGTATTGTCACAAGGCCGAGATACTTTTTTCCCCCATAGACATCATCACATTCGCCAGTGCACATAGAAGCCACCGGAGTTTCATAACGACGCAAAGTATTGGTAAGCCATTGTACTTCACACGACCCATTTTAAGAAGGCCGTGAATCCTACCCAATAAGGCCTTCAGTGGTAACGGCATCCTCCCCTTGGCACCACTTTACATCCCCAATCGTGCCAATCGCATCAGTACAAGGCACAAAGCAAAGTAGCCACAAGATCACCTCCATGTTACGGTAGAGTCCTGCTGACTTTAAAACGATAATATTCAGTTTAATATCGTGTCATCTCACGCTAACTGCATCTCAAATGCCACGCACAAAAGCTGGAAGGCAGCAGCCAGGCGATGAGCCGGCACCAACAATTGCCCAAGCTCTGCAGTCCTCTATATATTAAGATGTTTTCATCCAATTAACCAGTGTTTAAACGTGTGACAAAACCGGAGCGCCCGGAGAACACCCACGCATGTGAGGGGGCAACACTATATCCCCCGTACAGATTGGGACAGATGATTTTAGTCCGCACTTTGCTGTACCGTCTTCTCCTGCCGAACCAGGCAACGGTACCCCGACGCCCACAGTTTCGCAACATTTGTGCGATACACCAACCCTCGCGCAATGAAGAATATCTCTGGAAGGGACATCACAGTATTATCCCGAAGACGTATCTCTTCAATGAGCCACACTCAACACACCCGACAGCGTTCCTTCACACCGTGCAGATGTGTGCGATACGTGTACATTTTATGGGTGAAAGCATTTTAAAGCGGAACTCCTGTGCCTCCACACTTGAATACAAATGTGTTGCCTCCATCAGCCCACCGGCCGTCGAGACCAGTAACATCCAGACGCATTTTTTTTTAAGTACGCAAAGTCTGCACCGGTATTGACATTCTGGGTCTCACCAGCAAGTTGGGCTTGTTAAACAAATGATGCCGGGTTTCCAGCTATTATTGGCAAGAGCACTCCATCTGAACCATAAAATGCAATCGTCCATTTGGTTTGGATCAATCAAATCAAGAACGACGTTACATTTATTCAATGCGGTGTTTTTTTGCGTGCACGATCAGACTGAAACAATATAGGCTACACTTGAAAATCAATATTAATCTGTGTAGTGGGCCCAGATCTGAGCTCTGGTTCTTCTATTGCCAAACTTAATATTAAATCGGTAACATCACAAGAAATCGGCGCAAATCTGGATGATCAATTGCTGGATGCAATTTAAATTTAATTATGATTGCAGTCAATCCAAATTCATTATCTGGAAAGGCCTGAGAAGCCATAGATAGAGACTCACAGTGTTCTTAAAATGTAGTTTCAGGTTAATTAAAAAAAACTTGAGCTCATGAGATTACAGCACACGACTCGTGCAAATCATTGCACAGAATCGTTAATTATAGTACACTTTACAGCAGACAGGAGCACATGGTAATACCGACTCAGAAATTCAATTTCGACTGAGAAATGACTCGATAGTGGCAGGAACTGAACGATCAATCTCGCATAAGCCAACGCATTCGGCAATGCACGATGACCGCCAAGTTACCCAGCTGTCCAATTCTTCCAACGTCTCTTTGGTCTTAATTGCAAATGAAGTAACGTTGGCGTTTTTCGCACCAAATTGTAAGAGGGTGTGGTGTGTCCGTCGATGCATCGATTTATCGATTCGGCTCGTGAACACATGCATACATCACGTGTGCAAGAATCGATGTCTTTTTTTCAATGCGTGCGCAATGGGTTTACTTTACATCACCCCTGCAGCCAATCGGGGTTACTTCCATTTAATTGCAAAGGGAATAAAAGTTAGATTCGTGACGAGAAAGGTTTCCGTCCTTCCACCATGTAAATATTCAGAGTTTAACCTAAGAGGCGAAATCTGCGTTAATCCCAACTCCCCGATCGTCTCCTGTACGGTTAAGAGCATGCAATAACCCTTCCATAGAAAACACTCCGAGACACAAGCACCATCTAACAATACACCGCCATCGCTCGCGTGCACACAAATTGGGACCAAAGCCTCCCGTCAAATCGGAACGTGTTTTCGTATCGATTACGTGAAACCGCCGAGTGCGAAGAGGCACTCGTGAAGTTTTCGTTGCTTTTGTTTGTTTTTGTCGAGATTCTTCTGTTGAAAGTCGCCCCAATGCAGCATTTATTTTCACGGCTGCTCGATAAATCACTTGCACGCAGTCGACGCGACGTCGGAGAGTTCCAACTTCTCGGATGCCAATATTTTGTTTTTGTTATTGCATGAACAAAAAAAGCCCCCCCCCCCCTTCCCCAGCCAAGGGGGGCGACGATTTCCATTTTCTTGCGCAGCACAAATCCTCCCCACGTTACTTTGGTTGAGACACTTCCATCCGTGTCTGATTAACCACGTGTCTGATTAACAACATGTCTGTTGTAGAGCTCGTGTTTTTTAAAATATATATTTGGAAAAGATGACCGAGTTGAGTCGACACCGTTTAATCGACTATACGCCACCTATTCGCGTACAAATAAAAAAAACAATCCCAAATAATATAAAAATATATATACACCGCGTACGTCGCGGGAAGAACAACTTATGAAAGGTGAAGTCATCTTTGCAGCACTTTGGTTGGAAAATCTTTTTTCCTGCGGCGGCGACGACGGAATGATGTGATCACGCGGGTGCGGGGGGGGGTCTTCAGCGATGATTTGCATTTTGCGACGATGTCCCGAGTTGCCCGCCGTTCTTCATCGCGCCTCATTTTTTCCGAGTCTCCGACTATCGACGACGCGACACGTTTCCTCGTTTCTTTACGGGGAAAAAAAATCAAACTCCGACCGTTTTCGGCATCTTTTGGCGGCGCGGGGAGGCGGAGCAAAGTAACTCGAATGCAGTCCGACACTTTGTACAACACGGTGAAGCCGACGCAAGCAAGGTGGGTCTCGGGCAGGGCACATTGCGATTCAAAGACGGATGGCTGACGGTCCAGGATGACAGCGGTGTGGCAGACGAGGAAATGGAAGCATCCGAGCAGATGTCCACCGAAGAGATGGAGCGGAGAAATCGGTTCACGTCTGCAGTGCAGGCGACGAGGTGGATAATTCCACTGCAGAGAGACGGTGCCGGCTGGGGGAGGGCCTTCATCTAGCAGTGGATTGACCCATGGCTAATAATGAAAACGATGATGATTTATATTGACAAATGCTCCGCAAAACCCAATGAGCAAATCTACTTTGGGATTTCATAGATTTTTCAACGGCTGGACAAATGAGGCTTCAAAACATATCGGAGCATGTTTAAATAGTTGTTGCCTTTTACGAATTGAGTTTGTGACTTAAGAACAAACAATCCTCATATAGATCAAGACAAGGGAAACGTTTCAGTAGTACCGTGTGAAGTTTGTGATCATGACGGTAATGATTCGACTCTCCAGGTTATGGCTTAATTGCACCACCAAAGTCAATTATCATCAATTTGCCTGTAGGGTCGGTAAAAATAAATACCACTCGCTGAGCCTCCACTATTCTGAGCAGCGGCGTGGCACGGACAGACTGGCTTCCGCCAAAGCAACGTGGAACTGAGCTCATGACCAACAACGAACATGGTAACTGCTCCTCGGCGCACGCGAATTAAGAGCAAGCTGGGGAAACTCTCGTTTGAGAATACGGCCGGGAGAGCGCGAGCTTTGTAATCCAGCGTCAACGCGAGCTGCAACCTGGTGGGGTGACGCCCTTTTTGCAGAAGCGCTTGCAAGGACGTCGGCAGACGTCAAAACTAATCGACCGAGCGCCAGCAGCAGCCGCCTCCGTGCCACCGAGCTCACGGAGCGGTGCCTTTGGCCAAGTGGCCGGGGTAAGAGAGGAGCGCGGGGGGAGAGGTGGCGGCGGCGGCAGGAGGTGCGGTACATCTGGCGACGACGCGGGACGTAGAGGAAGAAGGCTTCTTCAGAAGTTGAGCTTCGCGAGCGGCCTCTCGCGCCCGGCGTCGGCGAGCTGGGTGCCCGGGCGGCGGCGGTTGCGCTTCATCTTGACGAGGTCGGCTCTGTCGAAGACCTCGCCGGAGCGCAGGGCCGACACGAGGTCGTCGAACTCCCCGCCGCCCTCGTCGCAAGAGCCCGCCTTGGTCTTGCGCGCCTTCCGCTCGCGCTCGCGCTGCTCCTTGAGCTGCCGCGAAGGCAAGCACAAAAAGACAAAGACACCCGCCCCCACGGTATAGCCTTGACAGAATGTTGGGGCAAGTGCTGTCAGGGTGCACACACACGCAACACATACGCACGCACACACAACACATACGCACACACGCACAAGCAAGCAGGCACATTTCGCTGACGTCCGTGAGACATAACTACTCTCCCCCTATCACCGATTCCCAATATTACCTGCTCTCATTTCAATGCACATCGGCCACTTTAAATTCAGCGAGGCTGTCACTGCAGAACAAGAACAATTCCTCTTGATCCCCGAGTCATTTATTAAAAACGGCAAACATAGCCCTCGTCACTCTGTCTGGCCTATATGATGGATATTAGACTGAGGCTCGCTTGCCATGGAACAATTCATCTGTGTGCATCCGTGTGCATGCATGTGTGTTGTCCACCCAAGGTGCTTGCTAACAGC
>CM025662.2:3108824-3127877 GCA_014621495.2 Entosphenus tridentatus | reverse complement strand
GCTGTGCCGGCCTTCATTAGGTGCTCGCTAACAGCACTTGCCCCAACAAAGACTACACCGGGGATCTTTGGCTTTATGCATGTGTGTACTCTAGGCCAGTGGTTCTTAACCTTTAGTGCAGCCTTGGTTCTCAATCGTGAAAACAAATTATGTTAATAAATACATCGGTTTGATTAAACAAAGTAGTTGTGCTAAATTCGTGTTTTCGATTATTTACCTTCAAAATAAAAATCTAGCCATGTCTTGCACCCCCAGAAAGGGCATCTTGCACCCTTTAGGGCGTGCGTGCACCTCACTGCTCAAGGCGCACGTTTTGTTAATGTGGAGGGAAAAACTGGATCACGCGGAGAAAACTCCACGCTACCACGGGAAGAGAGGGGTGCAAATTCCGAATATATGACAGGTGTCTGGGTCGGGATCGAACCCACGATCTCCTTCATACCAGGTGAGTTCACTAGCATCTCACCACTAACCCTACCTGATGTGAACACTGCCCATGTTGGACATTGACCGGGGTGGACACTACGCATAGATTATAAGAGATGTTTTTGCTGCTATACATGATAAGCCCACTTTGTTAAGCTATCATTTGCAGCCAGGTAATTTTTGATAAGTTAACATCTCACTGGGCTTTACCTGGTAAGATTGTAAAAATTGTTTCGTTTTACTTGTATATCTTTAACGTTATTTGTTTACCTGTCTTATACTTTATGCTCCGTTCGTGTTTTTGTTTTGTTGTAACATTCTGACCCGCGCCCACTGGACATTTGTGAAAAAGATCTTCATAGCTTATCGGATTCCTCCTCCAGTACAAATACATATTCTGATTCTGCACATGGTGGACACTGCCTATAGTGAACATACATTAACCCCATAGGTTAGCAGAAGAACTGCTGCATGCACAGTGGTTATAGATGACCAACAAAGACAAAGATCCCCCGTATGGCCTTAACAGACTGTTGGGGCAAGTGCTGTTAGCGAGCACCTATGAAGTCTGGCACGGTACAAGAGGCGGTGGGTGGCCAGCACCATGCTCCCTAGTGGTGATGTTTTTACACACCGCACCAGGTACTCATTTGAGGCTGAGTCAACCTAGGGGAGGCCCAAGACCGGTTCAGATAATCACCACTGGTGTTGGTGGCCGTTAGCGGGAATCGAACTCCGGCTCGCCGGGTCCGTAGCGCAGCGCGCGCTACCCACAGAGAGTTGATCCACACACACAGACACAAAATTGCGGTCTCAATTGCGGAAAATCCAAGCAACCGTTTCTCTTGGCCCCCTCGCCGGCGCTGCGCGGCCGTACCTGGGCGTCGGCACGCGCGCGCTTCTCCTCCTCCTCCTTGCGCCGCCGCGAGCGCTCGTTCTCGAGGCGGGCCTCGCCAAACGCCTGCAGGAAGAGGTCGAAGACGCCGAAGAACTCGTCGGGCTGCGTGCGGCCGCTCTCCTCGCCGAATCGTCGCACCGCTCGGTCGAACTGGCACAAGGGCACACACGCGCGCGCACGCAAAGCACAAACGAAGATCACCTGTCTAGCCTCCGGTCCTCACTATAACATCGCTCCTCTGCAGCAATGCCGCGTGTGTGAGGGAGTACCACAAAGCCATCAGAAAAACAAACCTCCCAGTAAACAAAGACATCTCCACGCCACCACCGTACAGGCTCAAATACCCAAAAACGTTCTATCAATATGCAAAGAACCCCCATGACAACGACAAGACCAGCAAAGCACGGTGGAGAGAAGCCTGGGCAATCGCCAGCGTGCTGCAGAAATCCATCGTCAGCGACCACACGAGCCTCCAACCCGGATCTGACCTACCTACCAAGGAAGATCTGGTCCTCCTTGAATCGGATCCGGACACTCCATGGAAGACTTGGGGACACTTACTCCATGAATGTCAGTTTGTGACCGTGGTGGTGGTGCGTCATTTCAGGAAACGACTGCCCAATCGGATCATTCAACGGATATCAAATCTCGACATCAATTTGTGATGTGTCGCAATCAGCAAAAATGCCGTAGGAAACAAGAGGACCTGACTTGCCTACACACAGGCTTGCTGGGGAAAGTGCTGTTCACTAAATTTAAAACGAATTTCTTTAGTACTGTTTTTTTGTTTTAGTTTGTTGTCCTTCCCCCGTACCTCCAATTAGCACGGTTGGCTACGTACGGTGCAAACGAAGTTCAATATAATACAACATACATACACAATATAACATGTATACACAAGACATACACAATACATACATAACCAAGAACCGATTAAGGCCAGCAAAGTCTCACCCGGTAGCCTTTGTCTCCCCAGTGGTGATGTTTACACACTGCACCAGGTACTCATTTCAAGCTGAGTCCACCTAAGGGAGGCCCAGGACCAGTTCTGATTATCGTCACTGATGTTGGCCATGAGCGGGAATCGAACCCGGGTCGCCAGGTTCGTAGGTACTGCACTACCGCTCCCCAAAACAATACACACACGTGCACGAACAACACTGTGTTTTGAACATGTGCAGGAGCCTCCATCACCCATTCGTGCACAGACACCTTGAGACTCAATCGGGGCAGTGACACTCGCCACTCGTCGCTAGAGGTGAGGAGTTTGAGCCCAGCTGATTAATTTAGTGCAGTGTGTACTTGCCGTGAAGACACGCCGCTGGCTTCACAGCGGACGCTAAAAGGTCCCGTAAAGTAATTCGCGAAAACAGTTGGCCACGTGTGCTGGCATCACGTCCAAATCTGAAAATTCCTTGAAAATTACCCACTTGTATAGAAACCACGTAGCAACATCGCCCCCTACTGAGAAACTAACGCTGACTATGCGCCAACTGCGCAACGTAGCACCTTGGCGATAGTTTGTACACGCTAAAAAAAAAAACCCAACGCGCCAATTATTTTATTTTACCCAAGAGCTGCAAGTATGTATGTTGAACTTTTTTCGCACTGTACGTAGCCAAGAGGCATGCAACAAAACAATGCGGCTATCTCCTGACGGTGCGTTTCATCCTCGCCGATCCATAAAAAAAACCCACGTGGGACACACCAAACATTCGAAGTCGATCTTCATGAACAATAAACCTTGAAGACTCGGCGAGTCCTTCCAAAGGTTGAAAAGACATCCTGATCTGTAAAGTTTTACCCGTTCCTTGGCTTCACAGAGGATGTCGTCCACCTCTGAGAAACTGAAGCTTGCCACCGTGATGAAGTCGCTCATCACCGACACAAACTTGTCGTCTGGCCTCCCGGGCTGTGCCCGCTGGAAATCCAACTCCTGGGACAGGTGGAAGACACAGACACATACACAAATGAACAGGCGACATTCACACACATGTGCCTGTTTCAGAGGATGTGTGATTCAAGCAAGACTGACATTTTGTTTGTGCATAATTGTGCATGAATGAATTGGTGTGCAAGCGTATGTGCGTGTGTGTCAGGCAACCCATGGCACTTGGGTATGTCCCGGGACCTCCTGCCAAGCGAGCCTTCGACACTTCACGCGGCCTCAAAGTGCACCTAAGTCTGGCAAAAGTGCCGTAGTGACATCACCGCCACTTAGTGACGAATAGCGGTTGTTGTTGTGTGTAGTGGGCAGCAGTCGTGTTGTGGTTCGCGCGCTGCGCTATGAACCTGGCAACCCAAATTAAATTCCCGCTCACGGCCAACACCAGTCCTGGGCCTCCCCTAGGTCAACTCGGCCTGAATGATCATGGTCATGCGGTACATATGCTTAAGACGGACTACATGCACAGCCATATGTGAAATAGCCAATGTGTGCCTTTACACCTCCCCAAATAACATGTGTTCTGGTAGGCCACGGAATAAAATGAGCTTCCACAGAACTGCTTCTGAAATAATAGCAATGACCTTTTATCCACACTAGGGTGCAGCACACTTCCACCCACCCCATCAGACAGTAATGTTCGTCACGTGATAGTGATACATTTATTTAATTTACAGTAAGCAAATTTAGTCAAATTAAGGGCAAAAGGAATATTTGTCTTACGAGGTTATTTTTGCCAATAAAATGGTGAGTGGGCTGAGACCCGGATTAGAATTCGTGATCCTAGAGGCTGTTGGCTCAGACCTCAGAGCCACCCAGCGAAATCTGAAATTTGTTTGAGTTCACAAAAGTCGTGTGTTTGTGTGTGTGAAACACAAAATACCTTCTCCACATCCTTGAGGCCCCCTCGAACCAAGTTGATTTCCTTCTCCAGCTCCAGCATGCTGTCACGACAAGATCATCATCACCATTTACTCTTTAGATGCACCGGCAGTTGGCTGCAATTTTATTTTAAAATTCGACCGAATTCTGCTGTGCACGACCACGGCAGCGCGGTCGGGTGGTGGCTATGCGCGTGGCCCGTAATCCGGCACTGTGAAGGGTTGGTGGGTCACACAAATGTTGGCGAAACTCCCTTCCCGTAGGTGTCAAGGTGCCATGCCCTGGCTTGCCAGGAGAAGACTGTTCATTCAGCAAAATGCGAACTAATATGATCTGTCCCTTCTGTATGGGATGGAGTGTTGACCCCCTCTCACCCGTGGGTTTTCCCCGGGCGCTCTCCTCCCGCATTAGAACAAACGCTCATTAATTTCGCTGAAAACATCTTCGACATGCAGACGACTGCACTGAGCTTGGGAAATTGCTGGCACCCGGTTTGCCGCCTGGCTGCCTTTCCAGCTCGGTCTGCGGTTCCTCAGTGGTTGTGAGATGCGAATTTCACGAGCGACGACGACAAGCCATGTTAAAACAAGGTGGGTCACGTGTCGCTCACTTGACCCTGGCGGCCTCGGGCACGTGCTGCAGGTCGTCCTGGATGTTCACGACGTCGGGGTACTTCTTCTCCAGGATCGTGATGAGGTAGTGGAGCAACGTGATATTCCTGCGAGCGCATTCATTCACAGTTTAACATGTAGGCTTTCGCGACCAATATTAAACGTGATGAAGGTTTCTTTGGGGTGCTACTTCTGCTGTGCATGGGTCCAGGGTGACACACTTATCAACTAGGTGCTACTGCTGCTGTGTGTGAGCCCAGGGTGACAGGCACATCGCCTGGCACAAGCGCCGTGGTGATGTCGTCACCGCCACTTAGTGGCGAACGGCGCTTGTTGTTGTTGGGCCCAGAGGGCGAGACACTCACTTGTCAATGCTGGACTTGGTGTCGGCGATCTTGTTGAGGCTTGAGATCTTGAAGCCGTAGGCGTTGCCGCGCTGCCCCTTGTTCATGTAGTTCCCGAACGCCAGCACCACCTCGAGCAGCTGCCTCAACCTGCGGCTCTGGTGCAGCTCCTTGGAGGCCAAGAGGATGGCTGAGCACGAGGGGGGGCGCGGTAAGGGGGCAGAGCGGGAGAGAGACGAAACGATTACCGCAGGCTTTTGCAGTCGGTGTCGGCGATCTTATGTGGACCAATCAGTTTCAAGGACAATGCATATATTATCATAGTGTGTTTTTGTTTGCATTTCGACTGCAAGTATTGTGGTTAATGCAGACATGAATCCTTGTAAAAAGGTTTCAGTTTTGTTGCCAGAAAAAAAGGGGAAAAACCCTATTATTATATTTTGGTACTGGCAAAGGAGGTCTAATGATGAGGTATTTCTGTTGTCAAGCGTGGCAGGCAGTTCCAAAAGTGGCCAACCAACAGCAGATAAGAATTAACACATTCCACGTACGGAGCAAGGTTGTAGTAACTTAGGAAAAATAAACAATGGGAGTGGGTTCCAAAGTCAAGCGTTGTGAAGAACGAAGGAGGAAGAGAAAGTTGAATCCTATAACGGAGTGGCAGGAACACAGGCTTGATGATACGAAACAACCTGGTAGAATTAGTAATTGACAATTGCAGAGGTACCGAGGCATGAGGTTCATAGAAACAATGACTGGTAGTTGAATAACCCTCACTGCCGGCCCTCATCCAGCAGTGGATTAACAAGAGGGCTGACTGTACCTGTGCAAGGGTCAGGTTCGGGCACCTTCAAGGCAATTCATTGATAAAGACACGGTGAGGCTCACCCTCCACCTTGGGCTTGCATTCGGCCACGCGCTCTGCAAACTTCTTCTTGAAGTAGAGCGCCTGCAGCCGCTGCTGGTAGTGTGGAATCCTGCGAAGGGAGACGCAGAATAGTTCGAGGTTCGCTTCGTGGACCGAGCTCGAGAATGTTAGCGGAATAAATACCACGCGGATCCATCGAGGATATTGCGAGGGAAGCCCCGGGGACATTCGTACAAAGGGAGGACAGATTACCCGCGATTTAGGCGCCACCGCTGCCGCACGTTATTTCGTTTCGGTTCCCTCCGAGGTAGCAGATGTTTTGCCATCGATGGGGGGGAGGGGGGGGGGCGTGCGGCGGTAACAATGCTGCACGGCTGCGATCCCAGCAAATTTTGGAGGGGAAGTTGGTGGATTCTTTAAGGATGAAACCAAGATGCACGCGTGTGTGGGAAGTGGTGGTGTAGCGGTTAGCGCTACGCTGCGCGACGAACCCAGCAACTGGTGACGATTATCTGAACAGGTCCTGGGCCTCCCCTAGGTCGATGCAGCCTCAAATGAGTACCTGGTGTGGTGTGTAAACATCACTAGGGAGACAAAGGCGGCCGGGCGTGGTGTTAGCCACTCACCCCTTCGTGTGCCGTGCCTGCCTTCATAGGTGTTCACTAACAGCACTTGCCCCAACAGTCTGTTCCAGGCTATACGGGAATCTTTGTCTTTGTTTTTGCGACACCCACTTCACTGGGTAATGAGGTAGTGTCTGTAAGAGGGCAACATGGCCTTCGAGGTCTGTATTAACCTGCAGGAAATTTTCGATTTAAAACTTTCGTGACTGCAGGGATTCATCTTCTTGGTTCTTTCGGTAAAGTCACGTAGAAGGGAAATAATAAAATTAACAAAAATAAAACATAATAAAATAATTCTCACGACGTTTCGGCCAGTGCCTGAAATTTCAGACTGTCTTTCCGACAGACCTGTTCTTCACCTGAGGACGGCTGCTTGCGTTGTGGCCGAAACGTCGTGAGAATTATTTTATTATGTTTTATTTTTGTTAATTTTATTATTTCCCTTCTACGTGACTTTACCGAAAGAACCAAGATGACTGCAGGAAATTGTTTAAGCAAAAAAACTATTGCGTAATTTAGACCTCCTTGGGTTCACGGTCTCAACTGTTCAATAGGTTAATCAGCTTCCCTATCCCCCTCAACCCTGGCAGCACTTCCCAGGACTGAGTTGTGAAGCGTTACACGTGGCAGGTAGCACAAGCTACCTGGGATGGTGGGCTTCTCCGATTCCATATTGGTTCACAGTGCCGTGAGAGATGGTCATGGCTTGGCAAATGCAATGTACAGCACATCAATTATATGTATGATGATATGAGCGAGGCGTGCTTAATAAATACTGCTGGTTTACCAGATATTATTGGTGCGAGGCCTTCCCCCTAAATGACGGTCCGTCTGACGGTGTAAATGATATAAATACAAATAACGCGCTGCAGTACAGGATTCTTGGAAGTAAAAAATTCTGTATGTACGTTGAACTTCTGTTGCAGCGTACGAAGCCAACCGTGCTAATCGGAGGTGCAGGGGGACCGCCTCAACCAACCGCCCGACTCAACCAAACAAATGAAATCGCCGGGCGTACCAAGCGTTTTGACGCGCAAACGATTATCGTTTTGGCTCGCCGGCAAGTCGATGAACAAACTCTCACGACCGCACGTAGCGGGGGACCTAACCCTACACGTTACGTCGACGTTAAACGTTGCTGGTCGTCGCTGGTCATCGCTGGTCGTCACCTGCTCATGTCGTAGAGGAAGCGGTCGGCTCGCGCCATGCGCTCAGTCTCGTGCTTGTGCTCCTCCAGCAGGTCCACGTCGCTCTTCTCCGGCACGAATTTCAGCAGCTGCGACAGGCCACAAAGCAAGGTACACGCGCCATGTTAACACACATTCACACACATGGGAAACACAATCTGAGCGCACGCGCGTGAGATCGCAAACGCATGCACGCACGAGGCACGCACCAAGGCAGGAAGTGAACACTCTTAAAGGTAAACACGTGCACATGCTTCCAACGACCAACATCCCCCATATAGCCTTAACGGACCCTTGGGGTGAGTGCTGTAGGTGAGCACCTATTAAGGCCGGCACGGCACAAAAGGGTGTGGGGGGGGTAGGCAGTCCATTGTTGGACCGTAATTCTATGCTCAGTGTTTGTTCCCTGCCTTAACCAACCCACACATTGGCCACTGTGTTAAGAGTACGGTCGGATAGCCCCGATGATCCACACAGCATTGGGAGGACCTCATTCGGCAGTGGATTGACAAAAGGTTTGTACACGAGTTGAGTAGAGTTGAGCTTAGAGTACCACTGAATCGGAAAGTCTTATTAATTGTGAGGTCATCGGTGACCGCGCTGAGACCACCAATTCACTACACTTGAGAACCTGGTTTATTCGTGGGAGGCAGGAACCCAGAATTTGTCAGAAGTGCAACGTAAACTAAACCTAAACTATTTTTTATTTTACCAGGTAAGGCCCACTGAGCTTTATATATGTTTTCCAGAAGCGACCTGGCCACAAATGATAGCTCAACGAAGTGGCTTATCACGTGGAAATTTATCGCAGCCAAAGACTCAACACACGTTGATTCTAAATGTGGAGGGAAACACCAGAGGACCCGGAGAAAAATCCACGCGACCACGGGGAGAGAGACACGCAAACTCGAAATATACAGCAGCAGGCGTCAGGGTCGGGATCGATCCCACGACCTCCTGAATACCAGGCGAGGTAGTTAACATCTCCTAGCCACCATGGCACCCCAGCAACATTTTCACTTGGCTACACAAGGGGGGGGGGGGGGGGTTGACCCTTAAGCAGGGGGGGGGGGCGGGGGGCTCAGTCCCTGTCAGCTTCCCCCTCCCCTCCCCACTTCCCAAAGCCAAAACACTCGAAACGCACTTTGATTCGAAATGCTCTGACCCTCTGCGCTCTCCGGCCATCCGCGGTCTCTTTCCTTTGCAAGTTGGAATCTTCTTGTCAGGTGTAGGGGCAGTGAGAGTGTGTGTATGTGTACCTGCTCGAGCATGTCCTTGGGCAAGTCTTCCTGGTCATCCATGCGCATGATCGCACGCTTTATCTCATCGTTCGACAGCTTCAGTCTGCTCAGAAACAACAGCAAGACACATTCAGAAAGCACGGGGGAAGAATCAGAATACTTCATTATACCGGAGGAATCCGATGAGCTTTCAAACTCTTTTTGACACAAATGTCTCAGTAGGGGAGGGGCATGGGGTGAGAAAGATACAATAACAAACAATACAAAAATACGATAGCAAATCACAAAAAAATCTGACAACACAGTTTCGACTCCCTTTTTGGCGGAATAAACGAGTACCACTAATCTTTGCGACCCTTTGTGCCAGTATCAAGATGACGGGGGGGAAAAGGCCTCATATTTTCTGGACATAGTGTGGGTTAAGATGTTTAACCACCAAATAGACAACTAGTACTGGAATGGTAAAAGTTGTGAGTTTACACTCCAACACACCGGTGTGCTGAACTAGTAATGAATTGGCCCGTTTTGTTCACGTGACAAACTTTACTAATTGGCTGTGTATGGTGGTGGCGGGTTTAACGACACACTTATATTAACGTGACAAAACCCAAAAACCTCTAATATGGATAACATTGGTCGCGAAAGCCTACGTGTTAAACCAAATAGACGCCTATTACTGCAATGAGTGTCAAGGACCAACGCGTACATTATCAAAGCATATTTAATTGCATGTTTTACCACTAGTACGTGTGGTTAATTCAGACTTTATGCCTTGCAATAGGTGTGTGTGTGGTGTTTGAACATCTTGACACCTCTTGTATTAGTGTCAGAAAGAGAAGAGAACCAGTTAAGAGGAAGCCAAGGGTTGTGGCCCTGTAGTTTGACACTATTCTATGAATTTATTACAACAATAATTTAAACGTATAGAGCACCCTGAAACAATTGTTCTCAGGGCGCTATGCATGAAAAGATGTAAGATAGTTTAACGTCAACCATGGAAAGAGGAAAATAGAAAGACGTTTCAAAATAACTAGAGAGAAAGCCCTATTAAACAGATACGTTTTTCATCAAGATTTCAGGATTTTTGTAGTGTTTTTGAAGTCCCCCTGACCTCGAAAGGGGCAAGGAGTTGCAATCACCAAGACAACAACCTCTGTGTGCCTATGTTTGTCTCTCTCTATGTATCTCTGTGATATCTGTCTCTGCTTATATGTCTGTCTATATGTCTCTGGTTCTGTGTTTTATCTCTCTCAAATTTAGCATTCTCAGGAAGAACGTAATCAACCAGGTAGGCTGTTGACTGTTATGTTATCCGACTCTCTGTTGTATTACATTTCTAAGTATACTAGATTTGTGTTTCTATTTCATTTATACCTGATGATGATTGCTTGTGTTGCAATAGAACCGTCGTATGCTAGTATTTAATTTATTATTTTATCTTTATACGTGACTTTACCGAAAGAACCAAAGAGTGACCGCCCCAAATAACGTCCGGCAGTTGCTCATGGCTGCCACGTTCCGACTTTGTAAGTTGTGTGCATTTTATACCGGATTCAAAAACCCCTTTTGACAAACCCACGGGGCTCTTTAAACAAACTGGTTATGAAGGTAAATATTTTTTGTATATATATATACACGTGTATTCATGTAACGTATTTTACCAACGTCTGAATTGGTCAAGTAGAAGAAATAACGTTTATCGTCGATACTCGAAACTGCGTTAAAGTTCTCAAAGTATGAACGAGAGAGTGAGCCGACCGGGCCTGTACGTGTGTGGTGCACGTGCAAGTGTGCACATGCCATCTGAATTCTATACAAACCAGATGCCACAACGTGTGCATGCGGCGGCCTCTATAATTAAACCCGCTTCCCTATCCCCCAAACCCTGGCAGCACTTCAAAGGACCGAGTTGTGAGGAATTACACGTGGCCAGGTGCCCACGTGGCTGGTAGCACAAGCTACCTGGTGGGGGGAGGGGGGGGTACTGGCTTCTCCCCCTCCCATGTCGATTCACGGTGCCGCCGTGAGAGATGCACACAGGTTGGCAAATGTAATGGACAGAACATCAATTATACGTACGATGGTATCATTTATGTTCTGCAGGATCCCGATGGAAGTGTCCAAGGCTGAAATTACAAGATGGGGTAAAAAGGCAAAGGCGCAGCTCTGCATCTGCTTGCTCATGCCGCTGCTGGTGGAAGGACCTCCCAATATAGCTCTAGGGAAGCCCCTATCTACATAAGCCACTGAGTTGACCTATCATTTGTGGCCAGTTTGCTTCTGAAAAAAAGCAATAGCTCAGTGGGCCTTACCTGGTGAAATAAATCAAAAACGGTCATGATGGCCAGTGGTTGAGAGTAATGATGAAGTTGCGATCAAAGGAGAGAATACGTCCACGAGAATGTCCACCTTGGAGATGTTGCGATTTCAGCTCGTGTGCGGGCGCTAGGTTCATTCTTGCATCGCAGGGCTCTCGGAGATATGGCCAAGGTTCGGGGAGGCCTACATAAAGCAGTAGGTAGCTCATGGCTGATGATTTGTGAAGGCTCGATGACAGATCAAAAGACAGGCCCAAGATGTTGTGGGTTATCACGGTATGGTGCCGATTTAATCAACTGCCCTCCACACTGAAGCTGCCTGACCTTGTGATCTTTATTCTACACACATGGCATATCATGGCAACGTACGTTTTATGGGTTCTGTGGCTGTGCTTTAAGTAATTTGGAGGTTGATTAATGATCCTACAGCATTCCCAACTGATGCAAGAGCCTCAACACAGGGATGGAATGAGACACGACTCCAGACAACATCACCGGCCAGGTGTCTCGGCGGTAGAGGGAGTGGATCCGCTATCGGGAAGGTGGGCGAGCTCAATTCCTGCTTGGTGGAGTTAGCTCGGTCCATCATCCCTCTCCGGTGTCGATAAAGCGAGTACCACTTTGTGGGGGGGGGGGAGTAAACCGTTGTCCTATGGAAATACTCGGCTCCGCCATAGGAATGGGGAACTTCCACCACCGGCTCTGGAGCTATAAACAGGCGATGAACACCTCAATGCTCGTTCATCCGCATGGTCGCAGGATGCAAATGACACTCATTGGGCCCTTCCTGTTGAAATAAACACATTCCTGCGGAGGGAGCTGGTAGGAACGTTGGGTTGCTCGGTCAATGGCCAGGGTCAACGGCGGCGTGGTGTATTCCGCAAATATGCCCGACTGTGAGGGCGGGCACAAGCCGGCGTGAGTAGGTTAAACGTTGAGTTTTATAAGGGCACCACGGGGTGACCAGCCCCTCCCCACCCAGCCCCACCCCTCCCACCCCCCACCCAGCCCCACCCTCCCCACCCCTGCACGACGGACACAATAATCCCCTGTGGGCTGGTGTAACCAGGAGGTTCTTACCAGTAATAGAATCTATCCATCAGTCGATCAAGGAATGAAAGAGGGGCCCACGCCCCCCCCCTCACGCCCCCCCCCCTCCCGTGCCCGTCACGCACCTGGAGAGAAGAATGACGCAGTTCTGCGCGCGCCTTCCATCGATCACAGAGAGCTCCTTGGCTTTCCGGCTTCCACAGTCCAGCAGCTCCTCATTGGAGCCCATCTCCTTCTGCACGCATCGGTTTCCAGCGATAGACGGGTCAGGTCACGCGACCACGGGGAGAGACACCGCAAGCTCCAAATATACAGCAGCGGGCGTCGGGGTCGGGATCGACTCCACGACCTCCTGTATACGAGGCGATGTAGTTAACATCTCCGAGCCACAGACACTGCCTGTGGTGGACGCACACTAACCCCACAGGTTAGCAGAAGAACTGCATGCTGATTGGTTAGAGATGATCCAAAGACAAAGATCCCCCGTATAGCCTGAACAGACTGTTGGGGCAAGTGCTGTTAGCGAGCAGCTATGAAGGCCGGCATGCCAACACCATGCCCGGCCGCCTTTGTCTCCCTAGTGGCAATGGTAACACACACCACACACTAATTTGATGCTAAGTCGACCTAGGGGAGGCCCAGGACCGGTTCAAACAATCGTCACTGGTGTTGTCCATGAGTAAGAAGTTCGTAGTGGTAACGCGCTAACCGCTAAGCCACCGCTTCTCACGCACGCACACAACTGTGGTCTCGATTACGGCAAATCTAAGCAACTATTTCTTTCGACCCACTCTCCAACAAACAAACGTTCTTGCTTGAAACCCATTTTCATGAACACCTCTACTCATGTAATTATGATGCAAATGAATATATGATGGCATGGTCCTTCAGCCCTTTGGCCTGAAGCAGGCCAAAGGGCTCCAGATCGCAAAAATATGAACCTCGTGTTGGAGCAATATAAAAACAAATATCGTGCGATTCGAAAGATGCACGGAATATGAACATATACAGGGAGAGTGTGTATTACAAAACAGATGGTACATAGGCTAAGCTTTCTGCCACGGTGGCCACCGCCAGTGGTGAAGACCACTTGTGGTGGACACTACCCGTGATGGACACTGCCCGTGGTGGACACGGTGGTGGACACGGTGGTGGACACGGTGGTGGACACGGTGGTGGACACGGTGGTGGACACTGCCCGTGGTGGACACGGGTAGCATTTGCCACCCGAGGTGGTCCCAAGCAATTCCCTCGACTCAAGACCCAATGGGCCCACACGGTTGGCGCGCGTGCACGGCAGCACGCGGGGACACGGCGCACTCACCTGCCTGAAGCTACCGACATTGAACATGGGGTCCTTGGTTATTGTGAGCGGGTTAAAGGTCATCGTGCCAGCAGGAGAGAAACACAGCAGAGGGGGTGAGCGAGCACTTGGCATTTAAGTACTCCACACAGGCATTTTTAACGGCAAGTGTGCAATGTGCGTTAGCAGCTAGTTACATGACAAACTAGGCCTGTTCCATGCAGTAGCAGCTAGGAAAGTATCAATTCACCCCCCCCTCCCCCCACGGGAGATTCAACGAGTTGTCACGATTATATGCAGGCCATTGAGGGTATAAACATCTTTGTGTCTCGACGTTTCTACATTTCCACCCGAGTGTGGTCCACAGTGGTTGCCCTGTCAGGAGTCGGGCGCCCGCCGTGTCACGTGACAACGTCAATTGAAACGCGTGGGCTTCATCCCTGTGCGCACACACGCACACACACACCTGCTGTCGCTGGTAGGCGGAGAACATACGCTCGATGTCTGCAAGGTCCAGCACCTTGAACGCTCGCAGGTCATCGATCTCACTCCACACCGTGCTCGAGATCTTGTTCTGTGGAGGAGGAGCAGCGGCAGACGGTCCGTGATGGCCAGCCACAAGTGCAAGCCGGGCTTGGGAAAGGTTTCCCGGGCAAGTGCTTTTCACGTGCACCTATGAGGAGGTGGGTGGCCAACACCACGCCCGGCTGCCTTTGTCTCCCTAGTCGCAATGCTTACACACTACACCAGGTACTCGTTTGAGGCTGAGTCGACCTAGGAAAGGCCCAGGACCGATTCGGATAATCGTCACTGGTGTTGGCCATGATTATGGCATCGAACTCAGGTCAACGAGCTCGTAGCGCAGTGCGCTAACCGGCTGCACGACCGCTCTCTACTTCTCTACCATCGACCACATAAGCACATACAATGAATCAATATTCTGCAAAACGAATGTCCATTCCCATTATGTCCATACAAACGTTGGAAATTGATGCAACCATCCAGGTGTCGCTAATCAAGTTAATGATATCACAGTGACTGTTGGAAGAGAAAGTGGGCATGGCCAGGGCATGTGGCTGGGAGGGCCAGTGGCCGGTGGGCGAGACTAACGACGCAGCAGCGGCGGCCAATGGAAGGAACGCAGCCAGCAAGAGGACATCCACCAGATGAGTGTGGGGCAATGAGACCAGCTCGTGTGCCGCCGCGAGGTGGACCGCTGCATCGCAGGACTGACGTCGATCTTGGACGTTGACGGTGCACATGTCGCACAAGCAACACATTCTGTTCAACCAAACGATTCGAACTCAACCATTTCTACTTTTACCAGGTGAAGCTCACCGAGCTACATAGCTCTTTTTCAGAAGCGACGTGGCCGCAAATGAGCGCTTAACGAAGTGGCTTATGTCAAAATGTATAGTAGCCCAATACTCTAAACGCACGTTGATTCTAAATGTGGAAGGAAAAATCGGGAGGACCAAGAGAAAAATCTACGCGACCACGCGGAGAGAGACAGGCAAACGCAAATAAACAGCAAACGTCAGGGTCAGGATGAAACCCACGACCTCCTGTATACCAGGCGAGGTAATTAACATATAGTCACGGCATCATACGAATAACAAGGTCTGTGTCACCTCAGGCAGCTTGGACCAGTTGAACGACTTGAGAGGGTTCGACGGCTGTGGGATCTTCTTCTTGGGGAGTTCCGAAGGAGGCCCCGATCCCAGCATTCCCGGCGGGGGTGGGGGGGCACCCGGGGGTCCTCCTGGAGGAGGCGGAGGAGGGGGCGGCGGGGGAGGGACCCCACCGGGAGGTGGGGGTGGTGCCGGTGGAGCCAGGTTTGAAGAGCTCAAGGCTGGCGCGGTATCCCCGCTCGCACCTGGCAGGCCGCTGGTAGGCAAGGGCACCCGCGGCCCTCCGATGCTGCCACCCTGGGAACGACATCGGAGTCGTCACAGTCACCGTCAGCCGCAGCTTCACCGTCATCGTCGTTTTTCCGCAGTGCGCAGCGTCGGCGACGATCCGCCGCAGCAAAAAAGCAACGTCGCAGGAATCGTCCGCTGCAAATATCGTCGTCAAATATGGTTGCCCGCCGTCGCCAGCACCGTTGCCATTCGAACAGAAACGTAAATCGTCCTGGAATCGGGTCGCAACCTCGACTCTAGGACAGGCAAATTACAATAATTATTTGCCCATCCTAGATTAACAATTATTCATCGATAAAGTCAGGTAGAAGGGAAATAATAAAATAATAAAAATATAAAACAATACAAATTCTCACGACGTTTCGACTGCAACACAAAGCAATCATCATCAGGTGTGAAATCCACAACCCGATTCTAGGACGATTTAGGTTTCTGTTCGAATGGCAACGGCGCTATTCATCGAGTTACACCAAATGTCGCGAGGCTTATAGCCACAACAGCACCATTTCACAAAAATATCACCGACGGCTACAAGATGGGAAATGTGAACGCGGCTCGACGCAACAACCACGTGACGTCGCCACGCACGCCGCCGTTGCCGAACCGCTCGCGGCCACTGGCGGGTTTATCCTGAAGCTGGAGGTTACTCGTGGAAGGCGAGGTAGCCTCCATGAAGACGCTTACAAAAGACGAGGCACACTAAATTAAGCGACGCTCATGGGAAGAGGTCAACTCGAGGGTGACGTACTCGCAAAGGCAAGGAGCACGGCGAGGCCTGGGGCAAGAGTACTCGTACAGTGACATGCACTGGACAGAGATGTCACCACACGAGGAGGTGTGCTAAAAATAGGGAGGTACTCGCACAGGAAGGTACACGAGAAGAATAGAGAGGTACTCACAGCAGCAGGGTACACTAGAGATGCTCACACAAGGCGGTACACTATTGGGAAAGACAGGTACGCATGCAGGCGAGGTACATTAGAGAGATATATATACTTGTACAGAGAGGTACTCGGAGGCGAGGTACATTAGAGAGGTACACGTGATGGACAGAGGTACTCACAGAAGCGAGGTACATTAGAGGGAGGTACTCTTGATGGACAGAGGTACTCAGAGGCGAGGTACATTAGAGAGGTACACGTGATGGACAGAGGTACTCAGAGGCGAGGTACATTAGAGATATACATATACAGAGAGGTACGTGTGGAGGCGAGGTACACTTGATGGGCAGAGAGGTACTCAGAGGCGAGGTACATTAGAGAGAGGTACTCACAGAGGCGAGGTACGCGTCGAGCCGCGACTGCAGCTCGCGTGCCTGCTCCTCGGCCTGTCGCCGCTCGGCCGCCTCGCGCTGGAGCTTGTCCTTCATCTTGTTGAGCGTCGTCATCATGTCCTCGCGCTCCTGCGTCTTGGCCTCGCACTCGCGCTCCTTCTTCTCCAGCCGCTGCATCAGCTCGCTGTGCTCTGCCGCCCGCACGCGAGAGAGATGGACGGGGATGAGCGTCGCTCCGCGTTCGTTCGTTCTCGCTTGCGAAATGAGCGACCGGATAATTAGGCCTCGGTAAGGTAAAAGTGTAAAAACGACGAGCCTACCTTTACCTTACATTTTACCTTACCACAATACAATCACTCTACCCTACCTTTTACCCTTTAGCAGGTAAGGTAAAAGGTAAAAAAGCAACGAGCCTACCTTTACCCTACCCTTTACCCTTAACCCTTGGCATGTCGACACCTTTACCTTTACCCTTTTACCCGGTAAAAAAGGTATATTACCTTACCTTGCCGAGGCCTACGGACAATGTACGTTTTTTTGTTGGCAGCGATAGAGCCCCCACGGTTTGGGATTGGGGGTGGGGAACGTAGGTTAATCAGGCTGCCTCGGGGCCTACGAGTTCGTTTCACGCGTGGCTCTACTACTTCGCGACGGACAAAATTGCATCCGTCGCCGCGAGCATCTTAGCCGCACTAATCGGGCACGAAAGGGGGGGAGGGGCAAATATTTTGAATGCGGCAACGTGGCCCAGCGGTAGCGCGTTCGCCGCATGCTGCAGAGGCTCACAGTTCAATTCCAGCGGCCGCCCCACTTATTAATGCGGGCATAGCAAACGTAATAATGCTGCGTGCAGTGGATGTCAAAGATCCCCTGAGCGTAATACACAAGAGTGGGCCATTTCAGGAATTCCAAATTGCTCGCCAAATTACCTATGTGAGATTCTGACACGGCAATAATTGCCCCGACGCTCATACTAATTAACGCCCCAATTCACTCTTGCGGATGAGACTATCTCGCGGTCTCTTGAGTTCTCACCTGCTTAAACAACACGAACTTCAACAAAAGTAACACCGTGTTTATAATCTTTGCACGAAGCCACTTCTGTGCGACTGACCCGGGTGCGATAGAGGGGAGGACATCTGCACACTTGGCCACAACACCGTTTATAACGTGAGCACGCTAAGCCTTAGCTGCACTCGTCGGGCAGTTCACTGACCCTTTCTCGTCTTCTCCGCCTGCTCTTTCCACTGCTTGACCTCGTTCTCGTTCACCAACCTGCGAAAGACAAACACGTGACGCCATCACTCCGCCGTACGACGCCGTCGGCACAGGAGGTTGGCCGGTGAAGAGGCCCAGCAAAGAGCACGGTCTGACATCCCCATGAGCTAGCAGCTCAGGGATCCTAAGTAACTTATGTTAATACTCAACACATCTCTCCTGGCCACCTCCCAACTTCACAACCTACAACACCTGGGTCA
The DNA here is from genome assembly GCA_014621495.2 of Entosphenus tridentatus. NCBI lineage: Eukaryota > Metazoa > Chordata > Hyperoartia > Petromyzontiformes > Petromyzontidae > Entosphenus > Entosphenus tridentatus. The sequence continues at coordinate 3,109,508 of CM025662.2, read as the reverse complement.
CTCACACGCGCGCGATGGGTGACTCTCACTCAATGGGTGACTCACACGATGGGTCACTCTCACACGCACACGATGGGTCACTCACACGATGGGTCACTCACATGAGTACGATGGGTAACTCGTACGATGGGTAACTCACACGATGGGTCAATCACACGCACACGATGGGTCACTCATACAATGGGTCACTCACACAATGGGTCACTTACACAATGGGGCACTCACACGATGGGTCACTCACATGAACACGATGGGTCACTCACACGATGGGTCACTCACACGAACACGATGGGTCACTCATACGATGGGTCACTCACGAACACGATGGGTCACTCACACGATGGGTCACTCACACGATGGGTCACTCACACGAACACGATGGGTCACTCACACGGGCTCACACAATGGTCCACTCACATGCGCACGATGTTCTTCACACTGAAGTTTTCCAGCGGCGCCACGTCCGGGTCCTCCCCGCGGTCGCTCTGCAGCACCACCTGCTGCAGGATGCGGTCCAGCAGCTGCCACTGCTGCACCATGGTGCCGTTGCGCTTGTCTGCACACAGCGCGAGACACACACCGGCGCCCTTCAACTCGCGCGTCGCAGCCGAGATCCCGACGTTCAAAGCCGGGAGCCACATCTTCTTGGTTCTTTCGGTAAAGTCACGTAGAAGGGAAATAATA
>CM025662.2:3092549-3108724 GCA_014621495.2 Entosphenus tridentatus | reverse complement strand
AGTAAAATAATTCTCACGACGTTTCGGCCACAACGCAAGCAGCCGTCCTTCAGGTGAAGAACAGGTCTGTCGGAAAGACAGCATCTGAATGAGAGATGGCTGCTTGCGTTGTGGCTGAAACGTCATGATAATTATTTTATTATGTTTTATTTTTATTATTTTATTATTTCCCTTCTACGTGACTTTACAGAAAGAACCAAGAAGATGAATCCCTGCAGTCACGAAAGCTTTAAATCGAAACCGAGAGCCACAGTCGCATACAAAATAAACGATATTCTCATCAAAACTAAACCCCGGTATTAATATCTCAACAACTGGGATTCACGCATCAAAGCTCACGTTAGTACTCAACACCGACAGGAACATGGTTCTTTAATTATCATCAACATCGTTGGCTTTGATTTAAAGCTTTCGTGACTGTAGGGATTCATATTCTTGGTTCTTTCGGTAAAGTCACGTAGAAGGGAAATAATAAATTAACCGGCGCAATGGACTCGGGGTAGGCGCACGGGACCACGGCACCAGATAGATTCATTCGATCCGGGACGAGCGTCGGCGTGCATACTAAAGCACGGCGCCATCAACCTTGGCACTCACAAAGTCAGCAGCCATGACAGGACCACCACAGTCAAGTACAGAGGTGGCAACCGCGGCGGCACAAGCAGGCCCCGGCGTTCCGCCATCGGCCTTTTCAGTCGTCACGGGAAACGTCCGAAGAAAATAAATTCTCTCGAAACAAAGCGGAGGCCGAAAACCCATCGCCTTGCGATGACGGGACGATGCCGTGAGATATCGCGACAATGGTTCGTGCGCTAGGGGTCAATGGTGCTGGGGGGGGGGTTGGAATCAGGTCAGGGGGTCGAGTCTCACAGGGCATCTCTAGGCAGTGCTGCAGGATGGACACGAGGTGGGGGTACGCCTCCGTGTGCGCCAGCTTCTTCCGGATCACGTCGAACATCTGCCCCACGCTCTTCGTGTCCACGTGGGTCTGTGGTATGGGAGGCAAAGGACGAGACCGCAGAGAATCGAGCGTCGGCCGTTACACATCTCGGGACAATGTAAATCAACCTGTGCATGTACGTATGTATGTACGTTGAACTCCTTTCGCACCGTACATAGCCAACCGTGCTAATCGGAGGTGCGCGCGAAGGATAACAACCTAAACACAAAAAGCAGTTCTAAATTAATACATTTTCAATCTCGAGGATTCAAAAGTGAACAGCTCCGGTGGCTTCCTGATATCAGAAGAAAGAGCATTCCAGATGACCGCAGAAGAGCATTTGAAAGCGCGCGACGCAGTGAACGTCTCTGTTCGATGGCTAGCCAAAAGCTGCTGCGAGGATGACTGGAGTTCACGTAATGTTTGATATTCCTTAGTCAAATCTACCACTGGGTGAGAGGGCCTCCTCAACAATGCGGGTCGCGGAGGTGATCCGACCGCACTTTACCACACCGGCTCGGTCCGTATTGAAGGTGGCGAGAAAAGATGTGCGAGCGCAGACGTGGAGTACGACAACGGATTTTGCTGCAAGATCTTCTGCTGCCCCGCCGCACAGCCCAGCAGCAACAGCAGCCTACATTATTAGGAAGCCACTGGAGCTATGCACAGCTATATCTAGATTGAAAACCCATTTCTTTAGAACTGCTTTTTGTATTTAGTTTGTTGTCTTTGACCTGCACCTGTGATGACCGTGGCTGGCCACGTATGATGCGATAGAAGTTCAACATACGCACATATCAACCTGCTATGGTGGTCGCCCATCCGAGCACTCTCCTCGCTTGCCTTCCGACATCTGACGAGGTCGGGCGAGTGGAACGAGTGAGTGTGTGCGCGGCGTCTCGTGGAGTATTCCAAACGAACGGGAGACCCACCATGTCGAATCGCTTGGCCAGCTCCGCTTCGTCTTCGTTCCTGATCATTTCAAAGAAGTCTAAATGCCTGCCGGAGTAAACAGAAACACGTGTTATACGTAATCTCCCATATTGCTATGGGACAGGTCTTCCCCCCCCCCATAGCCACAGTGTCGAGTCTACGGGCAGTGCGAGTCTACGGGCAGTGCGAGTCTATGGGCAGTGTGAGTCTATGGTGCAGTGTGAGTCTATGGGTAATGTTGAGTCTGTGGGTTGTTATGAATCTGTATTTCCAGCCACACGACGCACGGCGTTTTTGAAGTTACATGAAGTAAGCCCCTAGTTCAGCGGTCGGGAACCTATGGCTCGCGAGCCATATATGGCTCTTCTGGTGACGGCATATGGCTCCCAGACAATTTTGAGATGAAAAAAATATAAAAAAATCAGTTTGGAACTGATTTTAAAATACTTGTGATATTGCTTAATAATACTGTGTCATTTTAAAGTAAACAGAAATTAGTTTTGAAGATACATTTCACGGGTCACGGGGCCTCAACGCCTGCATGAAGCTCAACCTCACCACGTACGAACCAGACTACAAGGCTATCAGCAAAACCATGCAGCACCAGAAGTTGCATTAAAAGTAAGACATATTTAATTTATTATACGTTAAAAATACTATATGGCTCTCAATGCAATATATTTAGAAATATTTGGCTTTTATGGCTCTCCCAGTCAAAAAGGTTCCCGACCCCTGCCCTAGTTCAATGCATTTTTACAGTGAACTCCCAAGATTTCACGGACTTCATTGAAATTCGCGATTTCTGAGGCCACCTCCGTGACGAGATCATCGCATTACCATTTGGGCACGAGCTGCATGCATGTACGTACGTTTAACTTATTACGCACCATACGTAGCCAATCGTGCTAATCGGAGGTGCGGCGGAAGATTAACAAACCAAACACAAAGCCGTTCTAAATAAGTGAGTCTTCAAGCTAGCGCGTGTCTGCGAGGATGTGTGCGTGTCTCACTTGTCGAGGGTGGCGTTGTCGTGTCCCCGCAGCTTGTCGATCACCGGCTGGATCCCCAGCATTAGGAACTCGTAGCGCAGGTGCACGCGGAACTCCATGTTGTCCTGCAACGCCGCCGCCGCCGCCAACATCATCGTCACGCCACGCAAAACAGGACGGCTGCCCCGCGGCCATCGCCCGGCTCGTTGATAACTCTCTCGAGCCCAGGGTGCCCCCGGGTGACCGTTTGGGACGAATCTCATCGGTCGACTCGGCGAGCCCGGTTACCGACCACGGCTAACGTCGGCGCCGTGCGGTATCTCAAACGGTCCTCCGTCTCCTCGCCCCCCCGCCCCAACTTTCGCGAGCTGGAGTGTCCAGCGACCCGATAAGGCATGGGGAGGGCCCTCGTGCGGAGGGCCGTACAAGCTGACTCAAGGCTACGTAAGAAAACGAAAAGCACGTTTTGTTAGCGCAGCCTCTCTCCGTGTTGGGGTAGTCGTGGCGCTTGCAATATTAACCACCTCGATTTCAGTACGGACTTAAGAGTTACGTCGGTTGGATACTACGAGGTGGCCGGGCGGCTCTTGAGACAACCGCTGAGACTCCCGGTTCAAATTCGTAAGCGGCATTGTAAACCTCAGGCAGTTTGAGGCATTGCGGCTGGACAATGTGGCCACAAGGGTCAGCTGTCAAAAATAATTAAGCTGATGGCAATGGGCCAGGGATGGGCATCGTGCAACAGCCCGTGCATGCGTGCGTGCGAGGGTCGTCACCTTGCCGGCGCCGGCGTTGAGGACGGCGTTGATGAAGGACATGATGGCCGTCTTGAGGCTGACCTCGTCGCGATAGCGCCCCGTGCTGCGGTCCAACTCGTTCACGAGCGTCTGATGAGGGAAGAGGGGTGAGGGAGGCACAGGGAGACGAAACGTAGCAGAGACGACTGCATAGGTGTTCGTCGCGGTTTGTGCTGCGTAGCTCTAAGGAGGTGTGTCGTTCGGTGCGACGTCCGACATTTCTCTCTGGCGGATGGGAGGCTTCAGGGCCATGATAAACCAGAGCCATTTTTGGCCAATCGGTATGTGAAATTTGGTGCGGCAATGTAGTAGAGAGTGGCAGAGTCCTGCCTGGACAATGAATCCAGAGTTGTTGAAAAGCGTGTTTGTTGAAAAGTGGTTTTTGTCAACAGAGCACACACAATCTCAGGTATCCATGTGAACTCTGTTGGCTACGTACGGTGCGAAAGAAGTTCAACATACATACACACACGTAATTCTGAGAGGTGTGTTTTATAATGATATTGGGGGGTTAAGGAGTTAAACAAGAGGCAACTGGTTTACTGTATGAAGATATACCTATAGTTGGGTTAAGTCCAGGGGCAGCAGTTATGCAAATAATTCATGCTCGAGCTAGGACTACTATTTATATTTTATTTACCAGGTAAAGCCCACTGAGCTATTGGCTCTTTTTCAGAGGCGACCTGACCACACATAATAGCTCAACGAAGTGGCTTATATCATAATCACAAGTGGAAATTCATAGTAGCAGCCAAATAATATAAACTTGTCTTGTTTCTAATTGTGGAGGGGGGCCAAAACCGGAGGAACCCTGCATGAACAATCCACGTGACCATGGGAAGAGAGAACGCACGGGGACTCCAAATTTACAACGGGCATTGTCAGGGTCTGGGGTCGAACCATCGGTTTCCTGTATACCAGGCGAGGGAAATAACATTTCCTCACCGCCGCGGTGCCCCGGGAGTTAGGCATAAGGTGGGTAAGTGCATCGCTAGCATTGGGTCAAGGCCACCACGCCACCGACAGTCCGCATCAGCGGGTACTCGCACACACTCGTGGACATCTGTGAAAAAGCGCTTCGTAGCTCATCGGATTCCTCCAGTCTAAATAAAGATTCTGATTCACTCAGGGCTGGATGGGGGGGGTGGTGGTGGGGGTGGTCCATACCTGGAAGCGTGTGCGCTCCGCCGCATACTTCTGGTAGTGCAGCATGGCCTGCAGCACGCGCTTGTGCCCGCCCGGCACCAGGCACACCGCGCCCAGGATCTCCAGCACGGCCACCTTGGTGCGCACGTTCTCCGTGCGCAGGCTCTGCGCGATCGTCTCGATGCTCGCTGGGTGCGCCAGCACGTGGGCTCTGCCCTGGGGGACAGTGGGCGGAAGGGTGCAGGCATGAGCGCGGCCACCGACGAGATGAGGTTTTTCGTGACGGCTCGCAGTTGGTTTTTGGGCCAGATCACTGCGTTGAACTTTATGTATGTACGTTGAACTTCTTTCGCACCGTACGTGGCCAAACGTGCTAATCGGACATTAGACAAACCCTCGCACCCTCCCCAAAAACTTTTGGACCTGGGTGGTAAGAGGCATGAGTGGGAAGGGATGGAGAGCTACAAACAAAAGTAGTCGGTTGGCTTCCTAATATCGGACGGAAGAGCGTTCCAGACGGCCGCGGAAGCGCATCTGAAAGAGCGCGATGCATTGCAGAATGTGTGTAATGCACCCTCCTCCACCCGACACGCGTTTTACGTCACGGCGGTTGTTTTTGCCGATTGAGATTTACTTGAGTGCAGAATGCGAATGTCGCACGTGTAAAAAACAAACTGCACCTTATAGTTTATATTCATATCTGCATCTCCAGTCTTCTACTCCCAGCCCTGGTCACTCCCATCACTTGGAAATTTGCGGTGCAGTGTTTTCGAGCCTGCAGAGTTCTCCCCTAAACCCCCCCCCCCCCCCCAAACGTGTCACAGCAGTAGGTAGAGCTTTAGGATCAGCCTTTCCGCTCCCCTCCAGCCCACGCCTCGCCCCCACATTCACCCTGGCCTCTCTTTACCCCCCCCACCTCAACTATATAATCCCTTGTCAGAGTCATCTCTTTGGCATACTTCAGCAACTGTTGTCGCTGTGGTTGTCCTCACCTGATGACGGACGCTTGTGTTGCACCCGAAACATCGTGATTTAATGTAGTTATTTCTATTTTTATTCTTTATTTTTATTCTTATCTTTTTTTCACCTACGTGATTTGACCGAAAGAACCAAAGAGTAATGCACCTGAGAGTTGTTCATGAGGGCCTTGATGCACCCGATGAGGGAGGTGTGCACGCGGCTCTCCGTTGTGTCGTAGTCCATGGACTTGAGGAAGTTGAGGAGGCAGGTGAGGCCGTCCAGCTCGATGAAGCGCGTCACGAATCTGCAAACGCACGCACGTACACACGCAAACATGTACACATGCATGTACACACACAAACATGTACACACGCACGTACACACGGCAACACACGTACAAATGCACGTACACCCATAAGCAAGTACACACAAAGACAAAGATAAAGAGCCCCCGTATAGCCTTAACAGACTGTAGGTACAAGTGCTGTTAGCGAGCACCTATGAAGGCCGGAACGGTACACGAGGGGATGGGTGGCCAGCACCACGCCCGACTGCCTTTGTCTCCCCAGTGGCGATGTTTACACACCACACCAGGTACTCATTTGAGGCCGAGTCGACCCAGGGGAGGCCCGGGACCGATTCAGATAATTGTCACTGGTGTTGGCCATGAGCAGGAATCGAACTCGTGTCGCGAGGTTCATAGTACAGCGTATCGCTAACCGCTACACTACCGCTCCCCACATACACACGCACACATGTACACATGCATGTACACACGCAGAGATGCGCGTACACACTTAAACACACATGCACACACGTACACACTCGAGCACATACATACACACGTACACACACACACGTACACAGGTGCGCATTTACACAGGCACACACGTAAAACAACATCATCCGCTATTCGCCACCAAGTGGCGGTGACGTCACCACGGCGCTTGTGCCGGGCCCGGTGCACTCCGAGACCACGTGAAGTGTCCAAGGCTGGCTGGCAGGAGGTCTTGGGTCTCCGTATTATGATTATATTCCGAGGCTGCTTTCTGCCAGCGTGTGTCGCCCTTATTAAAGAAGGTGGGTTGCACTTACAGCCGAAGCATTACACCATTGGAACCTCCTTTGCCAGTAGCAAAATATGATAATTGTTTTTTTACCCTTTTATCTGGCAACAAAACTGACACCTTATTTACAAGAGGTCATGTTTGCATTGACCACAATACCTGATGGTGCATTGTCTTTGAGTTGTGCGCCTTTTGGCGTCATCTGGTCCAACACCATGTGAGACTAGGCTCTAAGGAAAGCTGTCTCTCGGGTGTGGACCAATCAATTTCAAGGACAGTGCATACATTATCAGAGTCTAGGCATTCATCGTTAAAGCTACACACGTTTAATGTATCGCATTTTTATTCACCAAAAATGGTAGCCCTGTCAATTTGTCTCTTGGTTTACCTAAAAAGAAGCAGGTTTTTTTGAAGTGGATAGATTTAATAGAACTGAACGGGTATTCGTCAATAAGCGAGTCATTCATCTTATTGAACGTAGTGGCGCTTACTTGGCTCTGCAGGTTCCTTCACGTGAACTTGGCCGAGTTATTAATATGGAAACAATGTCCAGGGAGTGCTTTGTTTGGATTTGCGAGCAGCTACTTCTTTTAATATTTGACTTTTGAAAATAATTCGTTTGTTGTCCTTCCCCCACACCTCGATGAACACAGTTGACTCCGTACGGTGCGAAAGAAATTCAACATAAAAAACATTTTTTACCGATGACCTCATTATCCCGATGACCTCATTGTCCTTTTTTAACGCTGCACAATCGCAACAATGCCCGTTGTCCGAACTTTTCAGAGCTTCAGTAGAAATCGTAAATTATTTAAGAGAGATGGAAAAACCGTCGCAACGTGAACATTTAATTATTCATCCCCTTACTCGCAAAAAAACTAAAAAAATATTCAGAGGCCCCAAACGCTCGCGCACTAGCGATGGCGATGACTTTGAAGCAAAAACACCGTGAGGCCTTAAACGTGCATGGAAATTGTCCAAGCTTGAGTCAAAAGGTAGACAAATAGCCCCTGAATAATTGAGAGATGAGTCAGAAAGAGATCAAAACAAAGAGGGCCACGAGTATTAGCTGGCTGTGTGTTGTGCCAGCTGCCGGAGAGAGATTGCCTAGGGAAACAATATTAAACGGTGGTTATTCTGAGCGCAGCCTCAACGCCACAGTGCACTTGTAAAAATTGAATCATGGAAAAAATGTTTACATATAACTGTACGGTCATGTATTGCGTGTCATCGAAATATTTCTTAGGAATATGTCATGCAATGACCATAACAATGAGTCATCAAGCTCTGCCAAGCCTGCACCAACGGGATAGTTGAATGTAAGATTGTTTTGTCGCTCATGACCAAATCATCCGAAATTATCCGGATCTCGTCCGAACTCGTAAGGTAGGCACAAGGTTGAGACTGTTATTGCGTGGACGTGTGGCCGACGGGGGCCTGCCAGGTGTTGACGGCATGAAGCTGTGAGGTGCGGCTAGAAGTTGGCAATGTTGAGTGCTCCGTTACATCAAAACCTGAGTTTGGTTTTTAGTCCAGACGTGAAATTTGGACATGTATGGCGTGACGTGTCTGCCCACCCGTGTCTGCGCGACCGTCTGCCTGCCTGTGTCTGCGTGGCCGTATCTTCCGTTCCGTGTCTGCGTGGCCGTATCTTCCGTTCCGTGTCTGTGTGGCCATGTCTGCCCGTCCGTGTCTGCGTGCGTGCGCTACCGCATGGGCTGCGTCCGAAGCGCCGTCTTCAGGTCTTCCACCACCTTGTTTCGAGCTTCCAACTCCTCCTCGCTGTTTGCTGCCACCGTCTGCATCTGTGGACCAACCACGAGAGAGGATGTGGTCATGGTCTTCACTGGTGAATGGGCCAAAGCTCCCCCACCCACCCCTCATGGATGCCCTGGGACTCATTGGTAAATGGGCTCCGTGTGACTTGAGACTCCCCTGGGACTCGGTGAATGGGCCTCAGCCCTCCATGGGTGTTGTCCTGGTACTCATTGAAGAGTTATAGATTTGAAACTTTCGTGACTGCAAGGATTCATACTCTTTGGTTTTTTCGGTAAAGTCACGTAGGTAAAAATAAGTAAATAAAAAATGTTTCTAATAAAAATTACATTAAAAATATTATAAATAATAATAGAAATTAAATAATAACTTATTATTTTATTTCTATTATTATTTCTATTTTATTTCTATTATAATAACTTACTATTTTATTTCTATTACTATTTCTATTATTTTTTTAATTTATGTTTATTATTAATTTCTTATTATTTATTTATCTCTACGTGACTTTACCGAAAAAACCTAAAAGTACTCATTGAAGAACTTTGGTCCCTTGACAGGTGAAGGGCCCTTTGTGGATGACCAAGGACTCGTTGGTGCTGCCCTGGCTGCCCTGGCTGCCTCGGCTGCCCCTGGGGGTCGTTGTTGTCATTGCTGGTGATGCTGGGCCCCGGTTGCACTGCGATGCTGCTTCCCCCTCTTCCTTCCCATGTTGCTGACCTCCTGCACCCTTCTCCTGCACCCTTCTTTTACCCCCAATGTAGTTTTAATATTTTTTGTATTTAAACGCCATGTGAACTAAAATTGTCGTTGTAAACAAAAGACCTTCGTTGGGGCAGCGCAGGACAGATGAAGAGACATGGAGACAGGAACAGCCGGCACATTGACGGAGCGTTTAAACTGACAGAAGGGTCAGACATGTGAGATATACATGCAAAGAGAGAGAGAGAGAGAGAGAAAAAACTGACGTGATATGCCAACAGCCACGGTGGCCAATCTGCAATGCACGTCCTCTCACTGTCACCCGGCCAGCCGGTGTTAATCAATTCCTCCACCCTGCGTGCATTTGTTGGGGTCGCGACTGCGACTGGCTTGTCGCTCCAAAACTTATCTGCGATGTCTATTTCTTCAGCCATGACTCACTTCACAGACTTTACTGGCACTGCCTTGGCACGCGTAATCGTCACCGCACACGGCAAGGAGTAACCTATTCATCCCGTGAGCCTTTACACCCATCAACAGAAATATGATCGTGCTTTACTGCTTGAACAATATATCCACTTCAGCCGATATACGTTTGACAACGCAAGATACGAAATCTGATATCAACTTGACAGCCTGAATACCTCCCACTGAATCACCCCGAATGCGACTGACCCCCGTCAAGATCTCTGAAGCTTAGCGGGATTTTCAGCCTGGTTATTTACCGGGATTGATGGGAGACTGCAAGGGGATAGCAGGTGTTTTAGCAGTGGCCTCCGAGGTGACCAGGAGATGCGACGGTACACCAATGTCTTTTGAGATGCTTCTTCAATGACTCAACAACCACTCAAAACAATTGCGACTGTGCAAAGTGTTACTCGGCACTCCTTACTCCAAGCGCATGTCGGTTTGATAGATTTTGACAACAAAATCCCTCCGTATGTACCCGACACACCAATGCACGTGTGCAGGACAGGCAATTGCATGTGGAATCTATCCCTTGTCTGTTTACATATCGGTCCGATAGCCACCCTATAACTGTTTACATATTAGTATGATAGCCACACTACATCTGTTTAATGTTTATGTAACTTAATTCTGCTCGGTATAAAAATAATCTCCCCGAGCCAACTTACGTTCCAGGCAATTTATTATTTAACACCGATTCAGGCGTCTGTGCAACACTTTATATTTCTCACGTGAGAAATATAAAGTGTTCAATCGTTCTCGCTCCGATTTCCAAACTTCCCATAAATTGCCGTCTTACTTCATTTCGGTGTTTTTTTCTTTCACTTTTGCTCCCCTCCAATTTTGGCGACCCCCCCGGGGGACAGTGGCGCTCGTGAAACCGAGGCTCATCCCTGGTCTCTCGAGGTCCTCACCCCGGTTAACAGAGATACACAGGTGAGTTCTCCTGTAACGCGGCCCTTGCATTCCTGAAGGACACCGTGTTATGGGGAAAATGCGCGCTATAACACTGGTCAACAAAAAAAATTCTGGCCTGGACTTTTGCAGCTGTTTTAGACTAATTTCAGGGTGCCGATTCCAAATCTGATCTCAGATTTTCTCCATCACATCTCATTTTTATGCTATCGATAGTGTGTTTATAATATAATTTTATGTAGATATCCACATTTATTTCATATTTTTCTTCTGCAGTTTTTATTGAAAATGTAATATTTGATATCTCAAAAACCTGATGTGATAGACAAAAACTGATGCCAGATTTGGAATCAGCACCCCAAAATTACATTAAACCCGTTGGAATACCTTATGCCAGAAAAAGTGTATTGACCAGTGTAATTAACATTGATTCGATGGTAATTAAGGGGGTTTAGGAGGTAACAGGTTTCGAAAAGCACATTTGTTGAGCGAAATAAATATTTATGAAATGTAAACAAACTTCATACCCTTGCCGATGAATGTAATTGAAATCAACAAAGTTATATGCCAAGCGAGGGGAATTATATTCGGTAAGGCCCAGTCCGCGATAACGCGTGGGATGCGTACGCAGGCTGAAGAAAAACTGAGCCGCGTGGGTAGCATCTGGAAACATCTGGAAGCATCCAGCAGCATCCCGCCTCGCGCAACACCGAGCCGAGGCAGCCGCGCTACCGCTTACTCCTACGCGCAGCGACGTGGTTTCGTTCCCTCAATCGCGGTGCATTCAACTCGAGTTATGAAAGCAACACGTGTTGGAGCAGAACGGACTGTACACTTGACTTCAGACATTCGCGAGCCCGTGCGAGCGCGTGCAGGCGTGTCCACCCCCCCCCCCCACGCCGCGACGCAGCCGACGGGTGACCCGAGTGCGCTCGCGTTACCGTTGCCATAGAGGCAAGCTGGTCAATGTAGTAGTCGGGCCAGCTGGTCGCCTGCTTGTTGGGGTCCTCTTGTTCCTGCCAGACAAAACATGCGCGCTCGCAATTCACGGCCTCGAAACTAAACCATAAACTAAACTATAAACAATGTTTTGCCTTGGCAGGTAAGGCGGGTGGGGGGGTGGGGAAAGTGACTGGGTGATTCAGGCGGCTAATGCCCTTATCCGGGTCATAATGCGGCACCGAGACACCGAATTCAAGCAATGGGCACGCGCGCGCAACACACGCAACACACTGGCCCAATATCTTTCTGATACCTTGCAGCCATTCACCGGTAAGACCACCTCTTCTGTACCTAACTCAGCTCACCTGGTATCGTCAATTAAGGACATCTCACCGTCCCCAGGTGATTTACTCGTTAGTTTAGTTGAAGTTTCTTTGTTCACCAAAGTTCCTGTGCCCGATACCATTGCAATCATTGAAGATTTCGTCCAACAAGAATTGAATGCTGATGTTCCAGCCCTGGTGTGACACTGCCTCACCAATACATACTTCACCTGGAATGGAACATTCTACAAACAAACTGAAGGCACCCCAATGGGTTCCCCCTTATCTCCGGTTGTAGCCAATATTTTCATGAAAAAAATTGAGACGGACGCCATCCAGGTATCCACTCGTCGCCTGTCCCTGTGGAAGAGGTACGTGGATGACACGTTTGTCATATGGCCACATGGCCGACTGGCTCTGAACTAATTCCTCAACCACATCAATTCCATACACTCAGCCATCAAATTCACCATGGAGGTATGCTACCTTTCTTGGATGTCCTAATCAAAAATGAGCCATTCTGTCTACAGGAAAGTAACCCATACTGACGCCTACCTAAAACCTGATTCCCACCACCTTCCATCCCAGAAGAATTCCCTCATCAAAACGCTACACCATAGAGCTCAATGCATCTCCGACCATGAACACCTGACCAGTGAACTCAAACACGTACACCAAACTCTCAAGGCGAATGGATACTCCGACTACACAATCCGCAAAGCCATCACCCCAACAGTGAGGAAGGAGCCATCTGAGGATCTAATCAAAACCATCAACCTTGCCATACATAGCAGGGGTAACCAAAAATATTTCCAAAATCCAGGTCCGATTTAACACTACGTAAAATTTGTGATCTGATCCCATCTGCGAAGGACAAGATTCCTGACATGCAATATCCCGGCGTCTACAAACTAAGCTGTATCTACAGGGGGCGCGCGCGCGCACAGCGATCAAGGTGAATACACCAGCGGCGTTAACCAGGAGGCTCGAACCACACACCACGGCCATGCCCTCACACGGCACGAAGCAGACGAGGGAGAAGGTCGAAGTGAGCAGGTACCTTTTTCTTGCTGCAGTAAATCTGCCACTTCTTTTCGGCCGGAAGGGCGAACATCGCCTCCCTGTGCTTCTCCGTCAGGTCCAGCTCATCCTGGGAAGAGAGACGAAGGCAACAAACAATCGCTCGTCACTCACGACGCACAAAGTGCTTGCCGCATACGAGAGCCACAATACCTTGGTGATCTCGTCAAGGAGCACAAAGCATCACGCGAACTCTGGTCATCCTCGCAGCAACAGCGGCTTTTGACTAACCACCGAACACAAGACGGTCACCGCATCGTGCGCTTTTAGATACGTTTCTGCGGCCGTCTGGAACGCTCTTTCTTCCGATATTAGGAAGCTACTGGAGCTGTACACTTTTAAATCTAAATTGAAAGCGTAATATCTTTCAAATTAGTTTTTGTGTTTAGTTTGTTGTCCTTCACCCGCACCTCCGATTAGCGTGGTTGGCTACGTATGGTGCAAAAGAAGTTCAACATAGAAATACATAACGAGCACGGCACACACGAAGAGGATGGTGCAAGAATCACTGGTGTCGACTATCGTTGTAGAGGTCACTTGCCACTGATGTTAGCCATGGCCGAGAATCGGACTCGGCTCGCCAAACTCATATCGGCATCGCGATAGTGACTCTGCAACCAAAGCAATTAAAACAATTCATACTGGTAGGAACCTCCTGGTTACACCAGCCCACAGGGGATTATTGTGTCCGTCCGTCCGTCGTGCATCCAAAAATGGGAGGGGTGGGGCTGGGTGGAGAGGGGAGGGTGAGGAGGGGCTGGGTGGGGAGGGGAGGGTGGGGAGGGGCTGGGTGGGGAGGGTGGGGCTGGTCACCCCGTGGTGCCCTTATAAAACTCAACGTTTAACCTACTCACGCAGGCTTGTGCCCGCCCTCACAGTCGGGCATATTTGCGGAATACACCACGCCGCCGTTGACTCTGGCCATTGACCGATCAACCCAACGTTCCTACCAGCTCCCTCCGCAGGAATGTGTTAATTTCACTGTCATATTGAATAAAAAACATACAAAAATAAAACATGAATTCAAATATAAAAGTCATGTTTACATGAAAAGCTGCGAATGGCATCATTGACATGTGGCCCGTGTTTCAGGTTTCAGAGTACTCATGTCAACAGCAGGAAAGACACACAAGCCAATGAGATTTGAATGGTGTCACGTGAACAATAGGGGGCAAGTACCAAATGTAAGAAAATCTGCGAGGCATAATGATTGAGGCGGCCAAGTGGCTATGCAGTCTGAAGGGCTGGGACAGTAACGCCGAGGCCCTGGGTTCGAATCCAGGCAGCCACCTCTGACTAATCCGGGTCCCTCAATTGTGTAAGCGAGTTGATCCTCAATAACCACACACACACAAAATAAACCCATCACATTAAATTTACTTTTGCATTTCATCTGGCTATATTCCAGCTCTGAGAATAAAAAAATATATATCGGTTTGACTGCCATGTGACAAAGGTGGCAGGGTGGGTGAGAGATTGCTGCCCACTTCTTGCGAAAATATATTAAAACTATGTTTTATTTGACCAGGTAAGCCCCACTGACCTATATAGCTCTTTGTCAGAAGTGACCTGGCCACAAATGATAGCTAAGTGGCTTATCATGTGGAAATTTATAGCAGATAAATACTCGAAACGCACGTTGATTTTAAATTTGGAGGGGAAAAAACTGGAGGACCAGGAGCAAAATCCGCGTGACCACGTGGAGAGAGAGAGAGAGACACGCAAACTCCAAATATACAGGTGTCAGGGTCGAACCCACGACCTCATGTATACCAGGCAAGTAAGTTAACATCTCGCCACCGTGGCGAGATCTTGAAAAATCAGAGGTTACTTGAATATATTATGTGATCCGCTTCGGTCGGCCTTTCTCTCACAAAAAGGGTGGCACACCTCTGCGAGAGATCCGACTGGATCCTCCGTCTCGCGACATCGCACCAAGAGCACAGCGACGAAAAAAAAGAAAGTCGAGTGCAATCGATAAATTACACAAGAGTCTGTCTCTTCGCATAAGAGCAGCACAGCACGCAAGTCCAAATTAAAGGGGACGTTTGGTAAGAAGGCTGCACCGAAGCGTTACGAGGACAAACGACTCCAAGTCACGAGCTCCTGGCCATAGGATGTCAAAGCCCGCCAACGGGGAAAACGCACGCGACAAACAAAAGGGGTTCAGAACGGACAACGCTCGCCACCGGCGACACCAGGGCTCAACGGAGCAGAAATAACCGCAACTGTCGCGTCTGCCACGAGGCACCCGGTGACGAGACTTCGCGAGCGGTCCTTGTCACACAGAGTCAGTCGCAAGCTGTCACTCGAAGTCAACGTCCTCAGAGACTGCGTACGCGCGGGTGTATTGTGGTGGCGGCACGTGGCGAGCGCTAGTTGTAGCAGTTAGCGCACTGCGCCACGAACCCGGAGAGCCGAGTTCGATTCCCGCTCGTGAAAAACATCCGTGACGTGTATATAAACCGGTCCTGGGCCTTGCTAAGTCGACTAAGCTTTAATTGCGTAACTGGTGCAGTGTGCAAACATAACCACCGAGGAGACAGAAGGCGGCAAGGCGTGGTGCTGACCACACCACTCCCTCGTGCGCCACGTAGCCTGCATAGCTGTTCACGAACTTCACTTGCCCCACAGACTGTGTAGGCTAGACGTGGATCCTTGTCTTTGTGTTGTGGCACGGATGTGAGCTGGCAGTGGGAATGGCAGGTGGTGCATCGGCCAGTCGTCTCAGTCCATTAACTCATAACACCTGGGTGTGTGCCATGACCTCCTGCCAGCGAGCCAGAGAGACCCTTCACGCAGCCTCAAAAAAATCTAAGAAAGTTGCCAATGCGAAGCTCAAGAAAGTCTCGTTCCATTCTAGTTTTCCTGGCGCAGCTTGTGTTCCCACTTAACACATTCCTGCGGAGGGAGCTGGTAGGAACGTTGGGTTGCTCGGTTAATGGCCAGGGTCAACGGCGGCGTGGTGTATTCCGCAAATATGGCCGACTGTGAGGGTGGGCACAAGCCGGCGTGAGTAGGTTAAACGTTGAGTTTTATAAGGGCACCACGGGGTGACCAGCCCCTCCCCACCCAGCCCCACCCCACCCTCCCCCCACCCAGCCCCTCCCCACCCTCCCCCCACCCAGCCCCTCCCC
>CM025662.2:3056664-3092149 GCA_014621495.2 Entosphenus tridentatus | reverse complement strand
CCCTGCACGACGGACACAATAATCCCCTGTGGGCTGGTGTAACCAGGAGGTTCCTACCAGTATTACAACCATTGCCTACTTGTGCATCAAAGTCTCACAGGAGAGATGGTGCCGCAGGGGTAAAGGTTAGCACACTCGTCCAAAACGTCACCAGTTCGAATCCATCTCCCTGCCGCGGCGAATCAAACAACGGCGCTAGTTTCTTAAATCTCCCTGCCTCTGTCCACCAAGTTGTGCAAATGGGTGCATCATAGTTCACTGACCGGCGTTCGTGTGTGGTGTTTGGTATAGGGTGGCTTCTCCTACATTTTCCAACACATCTGGCCAGCATGGAATAAGCAGGTCATAAAATACCCCCAAGAGAGGCTCGGCTAAAAACTCACTCACGTGGCGGCTCTTCTACTAGCAGTGGCGTGAGTACGCGATTGCCGGGCTGCACATCAACACTTTGAATGAGCAGAGGGGAAACATCAACGCACGGCCATCGTATGAAGCAGCTGTAGCCGTTTAGTTCAGCAGGATGGTGCGGCATTACTGTCGAGATGTTAAAAGAAGGGCCAAAACAGATGGTGGAAAATTATATAAGATGCATATGCTTATTAAAGCTGCCCGGAGTAGGGAACTGTTGCCATTATCAAAGCATTATGTAAGGAGGGGGTTTACGAAAGGGTGTGGGGTGCCCACGTGCGGGTTCAGGTGGGCGGTGGAGCGGGAGGGTTTCAGTGCAACTGTGGAGCTTTCCCAGGAAGAGGATCTGCAGAGTTATTTTTTTTTCCTGCAAAGTTTTTGCCGAGCGGCGGGACGCGAAGGCGGGGGAGACGCGTGCTGCGGGATAGGCGCGGCGCAGCAGCGACGACAACGACACCGGCACTCCGTAATGACAGCGTTGACATCGCTGGCGGAGATGACAATGAGGAGGGCAAATCATTTTACACGGTCTACGGCAACAGCGCGCGCTCCATTACTCCGCGACGGCGGATCACAATGGCTACGAAGCTGACATTGTCCGCGAGAATGTCGCGTGTCACTGACCCGGATCGTGGGAAGCGATGAGTAACGACTATGCTGACACGTAACAAGCGAGCGAACAATCAGGCCGCCGGGTAACAGTTGACAGAGTGACGTTGACATGCGGTTTGACATTGATGTGACCCACTAGCGCCGATACATCTCACAGCAGCGGCTTTCAGCCGGCCATCGAAAAAAGACGGTCACTGCGTCGCGCGCTTTCAAGCGCGCTTCCGCGACCGTCTGGAATGCTCTTCCGTCACTGTAGCTATGCACTTTTAAATCTAGATTGAAAACTAATTTCTTCAGAACTGCCTTACGTGTTTAGTTTGTGGTCCTTCCCTCGCACCTTTCGATTGGCACGGTTGGCTACGCACGGTGCGAAAGAAGTTCTAGATGCGTACATACGTAGTCAATCTGGGATCGGATTGGGAGCTAGTAGGGGGGGGGAGGGTGAGATCTAAGGATCAAGGTGATGGGGTCTGATTTACCGGCGCAGGTATCAAGTGTGGCACCTTCCAAAGAGAGGGGTCCTCAGAGAAGATTGCTCCACCCCCACCCCCCGCCCACCCCCCCCCCCCCACAGATAACGTGACACTTCAACCGGTGTCTTGGACCAACAAAGGAAATGAGAAGTGGCCATCGCTCATTTGCGTGCGTGCGGCACGTTGACCTCTTGAAATGGTGGAATTGTTATCAAAGGAAAGCAAAAACTAAGACCCCCCTCCCATTCCCAAACCATCCTCAGATGTGGACTCTTGCGGGTATAAATCCCTCTCTCGATACCAACTGGGTGAGGCCGCGTTTGTTCTACCGGCTCAAGTCCTCAGGTTACCCTCCCCACCCCGGGCCACCCTTTCCCCTCCCTCTCTCCCCCTGATTGTCCCCAGGCTGTAACTGTCCTCCGTTCCTCTGCGCGAGCCAGAGCCCGAGCCGGAATCCACTGTCGTAAATTTTGTCAATTCATACAACGGCTCGACTCACTTGTTTAATGCACATCGTACTTTAACGTTTAAATTAAAAGTGAAAAAAAACTGACTTTGTACACTTCAAACTAATCTCCGTTAAGCTCTTCACACCATCCAGCGCTGAGGCTGTGCGGTCCTGCCCGAGTTGTGCCGTCGTTTGATCCCTTATGTTAGCACTGCTAGCGAGCAAGATGGGATAACAACGGGCTGCAGATATATCGTGGCAGCGAGCAACGGGGTTAGAAGAAACCAAGGGGAGCCTTGCGCGTCGCGTCAAACGTTGCTCCCGATTTGCAAAGTATCTCAACAAAAAATCAAACGGTATGGGGATTGTTTAACACGTAGGCTTTCGTGACCAACATTATTCACAATCAAGGTTTTTGCGGGTTAGATCACGTACGTATAAATGTGTCGTTAACCAACCACTACCCAACACAGCCAAATTAGTAAGGTTTGTCACTTCTGGCAAAAATTCCAATTCTGGAAAATCACCTGATGAAGCTGGTAGTAATCACCAGCGAAACGTCGCAATCAAATTGTAAATGTTGTGAGTTTACTCTCCAACACACCGCACTTTGCTGAAGTAGAAACTAATTGGCACGTGTCTTTTACCTTCACACACCTTCCTAATTGGTCGTGTCGGGTGGTAGCGGGTTTAACGACACATTTATACTTACGCGACATAACCCAAAAAAACCTCTATTATTAATGGTTTGGTGGTAAAAAAGGGAAACAAAAAAACACCCTCTCCTCCGCGCCCTCTCACCACGAGCTCGGAAAACTTGGCGTTGAGCTCGTCGGCGGCGGGCAGGGGCGGCACCTCCTCGGCGGGCTGCAGCGGGAAGGCGCTGTCCTGCACGAAGCCGTACGTGATCTCGGGCGGCTCATCGCCACGGCAGCCGCACGCGCCGCCGCGGAAGCAGCAGCAGAGCGCCCAGCAGCAGAGCGGGCGCCGGCCAGCGCCGGCCGCCGCCCTCTTGCGTGGGGCCATCGGTGGCACCGTCCGTTCGTCGGTCGGTCGGTCGGTCGGTCAGTCGGAGAGGCAGCGGCGATGCCCCCTTTTGCCACTTCTCCTGCGGGCCAATGCTCGTCTAAAGAGCAAACGGAACGAGGGAGATATACGCGCGCAGGTGTGAGCAAACCAGCACACTGTGGCCGAGAGGTCGAGTGCTGTTCTGTAATTGAGACGGGTTCTGCGTTTCTTTACATCTCGTAAGAAGCATTTTTAAATATATACGATCCCCAGCATCGGTTACGTGATAAAGCGGATATGCAAACATGGTACCAGTTGTTGTCGCTTTCAGATCTTCCCCTACTAGACGTCTGTGAAAATAAGCTTCATAGCTAATTGGATTGCTCCAGTCTAAATTAAGATTTTGATATGAAGAAGCCATGAAAAGAGATCCCTTCCGATCGTGAGATGACCGATGGCAGCATTTAGAACAAAAGTAATCACCGTTTAAAACATACGGCGATTCTCACATGTACATGTTCGCATTGTTTACGCTTTTAAGTTGACGCAACAATTGCCACGGCGAACCCTGTGACGATATCGACTGTTAACGGGATGAGCACAACTAAAAGGAAGCAACAGTCTTCAATGCGCAGGCCCACAGACAAGTCAACTGAGAACCATTCTAGACATCACGCCATCGTTGGCGAGACACGGCCCTCGGGCCTGGCGCATTGCTCGGATGACACAGACCGGGTGAGCAATTAGCATGGTTGGCTACGTACGGTGCGAAAAGAACGGGTAGCTCATTTCGACGCTGTGTTAACCGAGGTTCGTGGTTCAAGCCCGCCGACCGTCCTGATTAATACTGTGAGTCTATTGACTGTGTAAATACGTGTCGTCTACTTTACAACAATGACAAACCGCTATTCGCTAAGCGACAGTTGACCACGGTGCTTGTGGGCGGGGGGTGGGGCACCTCATCTACCGCACGCCACGCCCCGCTCAGCTGCGTGACGGATGACGAGGATGACGCACACAATGAGGACGACTACAACGACGACGACCACCACCACCGAAGCCCCGGTTTTACCTGAAGCCGGCGGAAGATGGCAGCGCCCGTGTGGCTACAGCGTCGCTCGATCGCAGGCGACGGGAGCCCTTCCTCTTTTCAAGACAGCGCCCGCATTGTCGATGTGGTCACCGCCGCAGTCTTCAAACGCGAGTGGGCCAAACAGATGTTGCGTTGGGTGGGGCGAGAGTAAGGGGTGGTGGGGGGTTGCACAGACAACAACACGAACAGTATTAACATTTGATATTTAATTACACACACAAGGGCCACACTCAGAATTGACAACAGATGGAGGCATCGAATCACGTACAAGTTATTCTTGTACGCAGAGTTTGATGCGTCCCACATGGGACCATCTGCACTGTACACGAAACAAAACAACAAAAGAATCACCCGCGTAGCCATCGTACGGACTTGGTGAGGCAAGTGCCGTTAGCGAGCACCCGTCAACCGAACTGGACGACTGGCAGAATGCGCCACCGGTAAATTCCCACTGTCAACTTGCCGTGTTTTGGCCACGTGATGTTCTGCTCGTTCTCGTGCGCAACTTTTTTTTGCCTTCAATTGGTTCTGAAAGGTGACTGCCACCAGCCACTCAATAACATCATTCACATCAGCCGCACCTCCGATTATCCCGCACCTCCGATTATCACAGTTGGGTACGTACGGTGCTAAAGAAGTTTAACATACATACGTACGTTCCCCCTCCAGAGGCCGCTCTTGAAATTAAAGGTATAAATTGTCAGCTAATCTGCTCACTACTTGGTCTTCTTATACCACGTTAGACCATTTCACCTAAAGCCTGTGCAATGTTCAATCATCTCTGTCTATCCAGCCAAACAAGAGGAGCTAACCAGACATGGTTGAGGAGCTCACTGATGGGATTTTGTCCGGATCACCCGTGCATCTGTGAGCTCCTGAAACGATCCCAATTCAGATAAACCAACGATGGACCATAGGGAGGCCAACTTGCAATGCTTAAAAGCCAGCGAGGGCATCCACACTTCACAAACACCGAGAAGACATTGCACGACTGTAGCAGAGAAGACGCAGAAGTTGGTGTGCAGCGACACAATAAATATTGGCTATATGAATGGTTACCCGTTTTTATCGTTGCATATGGCAATATGTTTCGGAGGTCAATGCAAATGTTGAGGCCTGCTGGCCACAAGAGGGCTTCAGGAGAGAGTTGGTTTAGTTTTGCCATTCCTCCTCCATTGAATTTAGCGCAGACTCCAGTGGTGTGCTATGCGGCCGATAGTTTGGGTTGCATGGCCACGACCGCACCACTTGTGTCTTTACTATTTATGAAGGAGATGTGTGCAAAGCGGCCTGCTGATGTTCTGATGCGGTTGACGGTTACATCATTGGCGAGTGCATGAGCGGAAGAGTGGGTGAGTGAATTGATGGTTCTACCACCGGTGTCTTCAAGGAATGTCATAGCCAGGAGGCGTGACGATTGGGTCTGAAATGAGGCGTTTATTCTGGACGTCCGCATTGTTACACATTTTTAGTTGGTGGCCGCTAGCTCTGACACAGGCCAGCGAATCAAATCATGTGACCTCCTCCACGCGGCTGCCTGCCGCGTCCCTTCGTGTCAATGAATTATCGTCTTCTCGTGGCGACGGAGTGACTAAGAATCACACTCTCGTTGTAATTTATTCACAAGTTGATTGCATTAGCATTTCAATGTTTAATTCTCCGTTGTTAATTTTAGTTTGCCTACTGGCGCGTGGTCATTCATCACTGTCACAATTAACAAGGCATTGTTAAAACAACGTTATTATGGTGGGCGAATGTTTCAAGCAATGCCCTCCACCCCTTCTTGTTATGTTGCTGTTGCTATGAAGAAGGGTCATTGAACTGCCTTCGGACAGCTGTTTTTGGGATTATGGGATCACTGATAAAATGGTTGAAATTGTTCTCACTTCCATGCACACACCCGCTCCCAAGGGAGCACTGTGCTGGGCCGATTAGGCAAGCAGGGAGAAACTATCAAGTCAGCAAAACTGTCAGTCTCTCGCTTGCCGAATGTTCAGTGATGCTCACCACAGTGGTGATATGTTAGCTACCTCGCCTGGTATATAGGAAGTCGTGGGTTTGATCCCGACCCTGACGCCTGCAGTGTATTTGGAATTTGCCCTTCCCGTGATTGCGTGGATTTTTCTCCGGGTCCTCCGGTTTTTCCTTCCCATTAAGAAAATATTTGGCTGCTGCTGTAAAATGTCCATGTGAGCTATCATTTGTGGCCAGGTCGCCGCTGAAAAAGAGCTTCATAGCTCAGTGAGCCTTACCTGGTAAAATAAAAAATAGTTTAGTGGAGTTTAGTTGAGAAATGCCAATGCCCAAAATGTTAGCCCAGCAGTTCTAAACCCACGGGTCCCTCCCTCCCGCACCACCACGACCCCCCAAATCCCCGCAGCATGGATACCGCGCAGGAAAAATTTAGCAAGTGCCCGGCTAACATTTTCGATGACAAATCACACGACTGCACAACGTGAAACGAATGCCCTACTAACACGCCACTGTCTAGAAGCGTGGACATGCAATCTCTCTGTGCACTGTGGCTTAAGGAACCATGAGGAGAGGAGGGGTCGGGAGCGGGGGAAGGCAGGGGCCGCAGGCACCAGTGGTCTTGATTGGGGGGACACCAAAATTTTAAGACTGAGAACTACTGCATTAGCCCACTATATAATCTTCCGTTGCATGGCAGCGCGAATGAAGGCGGTGTGTGTGGCTTTTATTTATCTGTCCTTCAATTCCAAAGCTCCGCGTAGAGAGATGTGGAATCCCACGTCTCGTTGTTATCGTCTAAATGTGGCTGACGCCTCTGAAACGCTTCGCACGGCGGAGGGGGGAGGGGCAGCGGCTGGCGGTCGCAATGGGCCCTGGGCAGAGGTCGCAACCGGGTACCCCCCGATACCCGTACCCTACCCGATACCCGGCTACCCGTACCCGGCCGGGTATGGGTAGCCGTTTGCAACCCTGGTGCGGCCGGGTACGGGTACGGGTAGACCGTGAGTCACCGTTTGTCACTCATTTCCCAACGTCTTGTCTCTTCTCACAATTCAAGTTCCTAGAATCAACCCACCCGTGCCTGCAACATGGCTTCATCCCAGAGGTCGCAATCAGGTACCCGATACCCGTACCCTACCCGTACCCGGCCGGGTACGGGTAGGGTATGGGTACGGCCGGGTACGGGTACCCGTTTGCGACCCTGGTGCGGCCGGGTACGGGTAAGAAATCAGAACCCGTTTGCGACCTCTGGCCCTGGGAGGGCAGGGAGGTGTGGAACGGTTGGAAGAGTTCATGCGGAGGGAGGAGGCACTGGATCGTTGACAGGTATGCATTTGCGATCTCTTCTGTAGATCACAGAAGAGATTGCACAATTGGGTTTACTCCCACCACCGTGTTTGCAAGTTGTTGGTCTCTGGTCAGCTGGCGAGTCACGCAGCAGGCCCAAATTTTTCCAGCCTCTGCCTGAATTCTACGTGACAATTTGGGCGAAGCGGAAAAAGGTAGCCCTCTGCCCAACTCACGTGATAGCTCGCCCGCCATGCAGGAGGTCGGGGGTTCGATCCCGACCCCCAACGTCATTGCATTCGGAGTTTGCATGTTCTCCCCGTGGTGGTGTGTGGATTTTCTTCTCCGGGTCCTCCGGTTTTTCCCTCCACATTTACAAAGATGTGTTGAGATTTTTTAGATTATTTGGCTGCTCTAAATTTCCACGTAACAAGCCACTTCGTTGAGCTATCGTTTGTGGCCAGGTTGCTTCTGAAAAAAGAAGCTTATAGCTGAGTGGGGCTTTAGCTGGGACAATAAAACATAGTTTAGTGGTATTTTTCGTGTGATTTGTTGACCTTTCCTATACTTTGCACTCCTATCACGTTATTGTATTGTTTGTTGTTGTAACGTCCTGACCTGCCCCTACTGGACAGCTGTGAAAAAGAGCTTCATAGCTCATCGGATTCCTCCAGTATGAATACATACTCTGATTCTAAACTTGGATAATCGTGGGAGCCCCACCGAGTCGACACAGGCGTTGGTGATCCTATCGTCGTCAGCGTTCAGCGGAACCAGGGGTTGAATCGTCACCAAGGACAGACTCCTTGCTCGTCTGCAGGAGCTCACCACTGATGAGTATTCAGTTGCCGTGACAACAGTGGAGGCAGGCGCACAGGGAAGGCAGGCGAGACAAAGAGAACGAGCGAACATTTCTATGCTGTCGACATCACAAAAAACCGTGGTTGACATTGAAACTTGAAATGACTTTGCGTGGCGGCGGTGGGGTGGGGGATAAACAGAGACCGTGAGATGACAAAAGGCCTGAGCCTCGTGAAACACCACAGATAAAGGGTTTACGCAGTGCCCAGCACTAATGTAAACGATGCCCCGGGTGAAACAATGAATTTATCGTCCCCGGAAAGTAATAGACTGGTAATAACCATGTCGTTGGTCGTTATTTTCTATCCGTCACGTGCATGTCTATTTATTACCCATGATATTAACGCTATAACGAAGCGTCCGTGTGCGAGTGAATAAGCAGTGTGCAGTTCTCTGCGCTCATACCCTTCACGCAAGCCCACAGATTAAATCCCTTCATGCACCTACGCCACACGCACCTACCAACGTGCACCTACCAAAGCATGCTCCTACCCCAGCGTGCACCTACCCCAGCGTGCATCTACCCCAGCGTGCACCTACCCGTACATCTCCTCTAGGCCTAGATGCACGGCGCGTTTGTCCAATCCATTGCCGGGTGAAGGCCTCGCCCACGCGGATCGTGAGGATTGTTTCGCCATAACTTCACCACGCCGGTCAATGTGCGTTGGTGAAGGCGTGGGAGTAATAAAAAGTAGGGAACAGCAGTAGATTCCGCTTTTTGTGTTTGGCTTGCCGTCCTTCTCCGGCGCCTCCGATTAGCACGGTTGGCTACGTACGGTGCTAAAGAAGTTAAACATACACGCGTTCATACATGCCGCCCTCTGCTGCCCACAATACCCGTCACCCATTCAAACGCAAAGCAGGTTCAAGCCTGCGTAGCATCCGAGTGCTGATGGGATCGGCGCATGCTGTGAGAGGCGCGTAATAATATATTACCGTTTCAAAGCACTGCATGTACCTGCCCATATGTGTACTGGACGTCTGTGAAAAAGAGCTTCACAGCTCATTGGATTTCTCCGGGATAAATAAAGATTCTGATTCTGACTACGAGGTCTACACCCAACCGACTGGCGTTGGCCACACCGCCCCACTGAATGTCGTCGCATCGCCGGCATTAATCGGTGTTTGTGCCAAAAGTTTTGGCAGCAGTCCTTTCCGAAGGGGAGCTGTGCGTGGACTTGAGCGATGGAGTAGTTAAATGGTTCCCCCCATCTTCCCCCCACCCCAGCCCGTGGTTCACACACGCCCACTGTCCCAGGGGAGCTCGGTGTGAAGTGGATGAGCAAGCAGACAGAATCCGACAATTTGGCACGCGCAAAAAAATTCCCACCCTCCGCTTTGGCAGAACGCGTCATCGTGTTCAGTGTGCAACTTCGGAAAAAAAAAAAAAACATCTTCACAATTTTTTGGTGGCTCTAGATTTGCAATGAATTCGCAATTTGTCGGCGGATTATTTTAGATGTTAAATCAGTTTGCCCCCCCTCCCCATCTCCCTGGTCCCCCCCCCACCCTCACGTGGCCTGGGTAGGGTAGCGGAGCCCAGTTTTCCACTTCCATTGGGCACCTGTCATGCCGAGATCGAGGCCCGCTGCTCGCAGACATTTTCGCGTTGAGTTGTAATTAAAAAAAACGATTTAAAACAATAGCAACAAAAATCTTAAATCGATTTTGTGAGCGAGGGGCATTATTGCGGCGCAGGATTGTTAGATGTGGCGACGGCTTAGAGGTTGCCCTCACATCCAGGGGTGGGACCGACCATGGCTGATGATGATTTTTAATTACGTGGGCAGCCGGATGGCCTTGCGGTCAATGCGCTAATCACCGAGCGCCAGCTTGCCAATCTTCGACGGAGGTCATTGGCTTCATCCCTGTGGGGATTTTGCAAAGACGGATGTCCTCCTTGTGACATATACCGAGAGTCTGTTTTATCACAGGATAAATAAATAAGTCATGAACTGCTAAATTGAAGAAAAAAAACGTTTAAAATGTCAACATACACTGGCCGAAGACCAAAGCACCCTGAGCACGCCCGATCTCGTCAAATCACAGTTATACGGATAAAGAGATCTATGAATCAGCAGCAGCCGTCACGGACACCTCTCACGATGGTGCGAGGTAATACGAGTGGTCGACTGAATCAGAACCTGTATTAATACTGGATGAAAACCAGAAGACATATAACTCTTTTTCACACATGTCCCATACACCCCCCCCCCCCTTCCCTATACTCCCTTGTTTATTATAACACTGGTCAACAAAAAAAATATTTTTTTCTGGCCTGGACTTTTGCAGCTGTTTTAGACTAATTTCAGGGTGCTGATTCCAAATCTGATCTCAGATTTGCTCTATCACATCTCATTTTTATGCTATCGGCATACCCCATTTTCATTGATTTTACCCGAAATTAACTCTGTCACTTATGATTGCAAGTTGTTGCGAGTCAGTGACTGCTTTAGTGTTAAAATATGGTGCTGTATTTTTAGGATAGTGTGTTTATAATATCATTCTATGTAGATATCCACATTTATTTAATATTTTTCTTCTGCAGTTTTTATTGAAAATGCAATATTTCATATCTCAAAAACCTGATGTGATAGACAAAAACTGATGCCAGATTTGGAATCAGCACCCCAAAATGACCTTCAACCCGTTGGAATACCTTATGCCAGAAAAAGTGTGTTATTATTCTTCTTCCCTCAACCTTCCCCCTCCCCCACATAAGAGGGCACACACACACACACACACCCCGCTCACAGTCCCCACTCCCACTCGGTGGGGCAGCAACGAGCCGTCCCAATCGCCTCCCTCCTCTAAACTCAGCAGCACGGCGTTCGGGACTTCTGTCGGGGGAGTTTCTGTACCGCCAATCCCCCCCGCACCGTCCCACCCTCTCGCAAAGTCGCGGTTTGTGCCCTGGACCGGACTCCTATCGAAATATTTTTTTTTTTTGTTTTAAAGAGACTCTATTGTGAAGCTCCTGCCTGCCACCCTGGCTGTATCGTGCCTGTTCTTGTCAACTTCTTAGATGCATCTGATATCGTTTGACATTTTTTAATGTTTGTGCGTCTGCCATAGCGTCTTTGTTCGGCATATGCCACTCCCGACACGCTGGACAACGCTTGCAAAACGAGATGTTCCATCTCACGGGTTCGCGCAGGAAAAACATTATTTGGCATCTGCCTCTAGCTCGTGTTCACGGCACAGGGTGATGCACTGTTAGCTGTTGCGTTCCGAGTAGAGATGTCTCTATCCTGTAACATGATAGCTCACCTGGAATATAATTATGGAAAACGGGTGGGGGAGGGGAAACTCAGAATAAAAGTCATCGTTTGGTGAAGTAATGTCATAAACAATTTGGTGAATTAATTAAAAAACGCAATTAAACTCAATTTGATTCAGTATTCCCCATTAACGACCGCACGCTGCAGCACATTTGAATGCAGCGATGGATGCGATATGGTCATGGATAAAACTCCAACATACACACACGCCTGTAAACCAACACCACAATGTAACCTTCCAGGTCGTAAATCAGAAGTACGTGTGTTTTAACACTCCACATATATCAACGCGACAAGGTTTATCAAGCAGACTGGTGGGTTTTTGTTTTTGTTTTTGCACACGTATCGCAACGACGTACTCACAAGCCCCGTCTAGATCTTAGTATGAACGGTGGCTCCAAGAACTGGAGGTGAGCCACGATACGAGAGCGTACAACATCGCCCACGTGCGCAACGCTTTAAGCAAGTTGACCACTTTTCTCAAGGTGGCCAAACAAAGCACAACGTAACTTTATAGCAAAACTGTAAATGACGTTCGATCACCTCTAAGACGGTTATATCGTGATGCCACGGGTGCATTTCAATGGGCGCGACAGTGACAAGATGTTAACTACCTCGCCTGGTATACAAGAGGTCACAGGTTCGATCCCGACCCTGACACCTGTATATTTGGGGTTTGCATGTTCTCCTCGTGGTTGTGTGCATTTTTCTCCGGGTCCTCCGGTTTCTTCCTCCAAAATTAGAACCAACATACATTTAGAGTATTTGGCTGCTATAAATGTCCACGTGATAGGACATTTTGTCGAGCTATCATTTGTAGCCAGGTCGTTTCTCATCAAGATAGCTCAGTTGGCCTTACCTGGTCAAATATAAATAGTTTCAGTTTAGTTTAGTCAATAGGCAGAGTGCTTTTCTATTGAACGACCGGTTAGCCCAGAGCGCATCGTAACAGGGGCTTACCCGGTCGAGAGGAGCTGCCTCACTGAGCGTTAGAGTTGGGCGGGTCAGATTGTTGTTTCAAAATCCGAATGGTGGCGAATGTATCATAACATTTTTATACATTCGGACAAGCCCACCAAACGCTCAGCGACCACTCAATACGAGCCAGACTTGGCCCAGGACATAATTTTTTTAATCAGGAGATACCTCCTGGGGATGTTTCACCAATTCTCTTTTCAACATTACGTTCACTTTGTAGGAGGAGGAAGCCAGATCTCCTAGAGATAGAACAGGGTCCTTGAAGTGGCTGCAACGGGCCAAATGGGATCTTGGAGTGTGCCCTTCAAGCTGTGCCCGCGTGCGGATGTCGCGCGACGTTACGATGCATACACACAAGTAACAAATTACATCGTGTGGCCTCGCACGCGCGCGTTTTATTACGTGGCCCACGGAAACTAACAAGTGAAGAACCCTCTCCTAGAGAGTAACCGTCACATTGTTCCTTACACAAGTAGAGAACATGTTGTATTTCCTTCCATGCCCTCTCTCGGGCATTCCGGTAAGCGTTGGCCGAGTGGCTAACAACAGCGCAGCCGCGTAAAACAGAAGCAGCAGCGCCGGCGCCGCCACCACTTGAGAAAAACGGCACGCGGGCACCCGCAGGAGCGCCCCGTCCGGACGGGACGCTGCGGCTCGATCCTCCGAGTGGAGAATGCAAACCGCCGATGGCTTCAATTTATTTCTCTACCGCGAGCTTGCAGTTCTCGCCTTTTGGGGGGGGGGGTAGCGCATTGTGCGGGCGCGGGTGCATTCACCGCCCCCTCCACGCTCGCCCTAAATTACCTGCTCTTTACAATGGAGAAAGCGTACGGCACCGCTGATACGTCAGCACATCAGGTTTAATGACTCGTGCCTTTCAAAGGGACGCACTAAATAAGACTTCAACGGCTGTGCATCATTCAACGTAACATTTTGACTGTATTCTTTTAGCATCAGACAGCCATGGTCGATCCGCTGCTGGATTAAAGCCATCTTTCACGATTCCTTTTTTTAAAGCAATTATTTTAAACACAATTTAGATTTCATTTGTGTCAGAAATCGGGCTGCCCGATCGATAACTGGGAGAATGGTCGTGGGGTTGGACCTGGATAGTGCTTTGATAGATGACCATAATGGTTGTTATAGGCGACTGCAGGGCTACGTGGTGGGCAGCAGAGGGCAGTGCAGCTAAATCCAAATCAAGTCAAGTTTTTTTTTTCTAGATTCGAAGCTTTCGTGACTGCAAGGATTCATGCTCTTTGGTTTTTTCGGTAAAGTCACGTAGGTAAAAAATTTAATTAAGTAAATGAAAAAATTAACGAAAACAACTACAATTTTGTTGTTTTCATTTATTCTATTTTATACCTACGTGACTTTACCGAAAAAACCAAAGAGTACAAGTCAAGTTTATTTGTTTAACCAGGAGACAAGTGGAGAGGCCAGGAGAGCCTCCAACGACTGAATCGTCAAGCCGATGTCGCGACGCAGCTCAAGTGGCGTCAAATCCTCATCGGCTTCGAAACAATTAAGGGAAAGGGATTACAGGCGCACGGCTTGCCACATTGCGTAATTCGATGTGTTCAGCCAGCAGCGACCGCCCGGCGAAAGCCGATTTTTACCGGCATGGCAGCCTCTGCCAGGCGTAATCCGCACGGCGTACAGTCGCTGTCCCGGTGGCTCATTAACGAAAAGGGAATTCAGCTGAGCCCGCGTTTGGGAATGCACAAATCGGGGAATTATGAGGTCACGCAGAGGCATTCCGCTGCTGTGGTGAAATACGCGCGATTTGTTGGTGGGCCGAACAAGCGAGGATTGGAAGGAGCTCTCCCGAATAAGCTGTGTAACTGGGCGTTTTTACCCGCTGAGAAAGGTGTGAATTACGTACGGAGTTTCTACCGAATGCGTTGTAATAAGAAAAATACACGTGAAATAGCTATCACACTCGACTCGTGACCCAGAGGTCAAATCTCCCGGCGCGGCAGTTGCAACAACGGTGCAAGATTATTAAATCCTCCACCCCCCTCCACCCACCGCCTGTCCCCACAGCAGCTGTGTAAAATGGGTACGCCTACGGCGATAATTCGATTGGCACATTACATGTGGTGGGATAAAATGTGGGCACTCCCACTCCTTCCAAAGATGCCTTGAGTTGGCCAAATATCCTATGGAGAGTCTGTCTCTCTGAATCTCTCTCGAGTAGAGAGTCCATTCCGCCACCAATGCCATTAGAACAAGGAGATGTTAACTACCTCGCCAAGTATACAGGAGGTCGTGGGTTCGATCCAGTCCCTGATGCCTGCTGTATATTGGGAGTTTGTGTCTCTCTCCCACGTGGTCACGTGGATTTTTCTCCGGGTCCTCCGCTTTTTCCCTCTACATTTAGAATCAACATCGCGCGTTAAGAGTATTTGGCTGCTAGAAATGTCCACACGATGACAAGCCACTTCAGTTGAGCGGTCATTTGTGATAGCCAGGTGGCTTGTGAAAATGAGCTGCACAGCTCAGCGTGCCTTACCGGGTAAAGTAAACAAATTGTGAGAAAATATTGTTTGCGGGGATGTTCCTTTCCCATTCGCTAGCTACGCACAGCTATTAAAACACTCATGTGTTGTTTTGGCTTGCGTCATGGCAACTCCCTCTCTACACACCCATAGCCACGCAGAGTCTGGCGACCTCCGCAGAGGTGAGATTTGGCATCGTGTTCACCAGCTCATTAGCTTTGGCACGCTGAGCACATGGCCCAATTGCATGGGTATAATTGTTTGAATGCCAGTGGAGTAATTACCAATGCTAGTGCTACATATATATACATATTTAGAAGATCATCTATCATTATGTGTGCATCATTGTTATGGCCCAAATTTCTCTATTTTAAAATTACCTGCAATTAAACTGTGGGGGAACCGTGTCATAGCCAAGTCTTTTGTCATGAGATTAGAAAATTACCCCATACAATCGCCCAGCAGTCTTCCATTCCCGTGTGCATTGTGTTACAAGAATACCTCTGAATATACGACCAGCTGACAACGAACGTACATTCAGCAGAGTTTTCGGGGGGAAAAAAACTATAAAACGATCTTTTTTTTCTTGGTTCTTTCGGTAAAGTCACGTAGAAGGGAAATAATAAATAATAAAAATAAAACATAATAAAATACAATTCTCACGACGTTTCGGCTACAACGCAAGCAGCCGTCCTCAGGTGAAGAACAGGTCTGTCGGAAATTAAAAACTATCTGTATTTTACCTGATGAGGTATACGGAGCTGTACAGCTCTTTTTCACAAGCGATCTGGTCACAAAGCGGCTTATGATGTGGAAATGTACAGCAGCCAAATAATATAAAGGAATGTTTCTAAATTTTGGAGTGAAAAACCGTAAAACCTGGACAAAAATCCACACAACCACAGAGAAAAGATGCAAACTCAAAATATACAGCAAGCATCAGGGTCGGGATAGAACCCGCGACCTCCTGTATACCAGGCGAGGTAGTTCACATCTCGCCACCGTGGAAAGATGTTAATTACAACGCATATGTGGTATATGAAAAGTGACGACCTACGAGAGGAAGAGACGTTTTAATTTGGCAAACTTTGACATTTGCATGATGTTTTTTGATTACCTAAGAACAAGGCTCACTGAGCCTCAAAATTCCTTTTTGGGATGGGTCCTAGTCGGTAATGATGTTTAGCCAATCCCTGGTAGAAGTGTGTTTGCGCTTGAGAGTAAACAGAGACAAGCTGGTGAGAAGAACTACCAAACTTCCCTCACATAATGCCTTGGTAAATGATGATCGCATCGTTAGAAGTGACACCTTCCAGACATAAATTTGAGCTAAAAGAAAAATAGGAATTGCCAACTTAAACCAACAGAAATAATCCGTGCGGTGTCACTAAACGGGGGTTGTTTGACCGTGGGCAAGTGTGTTGCTATTCATGGGCTATGATTATTATTCTTCACCGGCTGATCCAAGGGTCCGAGAATATTAACTTAACAACAACAACAAAAAAACCTGACATTTTTCTACATTTAAAAAAAATCACAAACAGATGGGGGAATTGCTGACAAACCAGATCTCGTCTGTGCTAATGGACGATGAGTACGTATTGTGTCGTTCGAGAGAGGACAGACTTTTAATGCAAGTCTGGGCGACTGTTCCTGCTTTCACGACGTCTCGCGGACTGGCAGCAACAACTACATGGTCCCTTTGCATTTAATAATGAAATCCATTTCAATCGGTCTTCTGTAGTCAAACTGATTTATTGCTTGGACGAGCTGAATGAAAATGCTGTCCCCATCACTGCTTTCTGGCTCTCACAGTTTGTACCATGCTTATACAGTACTACATAAAAGAAATAATAAACAGCCCGCTGAACAATTAGCTGCTAATTGAAAGCCTTCCCGGGGACTCTTTGATCACACTTCACTACACTTGTGAGTGCGCTTTGCGATGTATGTACGTCGGACTTATTTCGCATCGCACGCAGCCAACCGTGGCTAATCGGAGATGCGGAGGAAGGCCAACAAACTAAACACAAAGCAGTTCTTAACAAATTCGTTTTCAATCTAATATAGTGACGTAGCGTAGTGAAAAGCGTTGTGTGGGTGTCGTTTATAGTGCATCTCTGTACGTTGAACTTCTTTCGCACCACACGTAGCCAACCGTGGCTAACCGGAGGTGCGGGAGAAGGACAGGGGGAGGAGATCCAGGTCCAGTTCAGATATCTCTTGCCACCGGTGTTAGCCGTGGCGCGGGCGAATCCAACTCAGGGAATCAAACTCAGGCCGGGGGAATCGAACTCAGGTCGCTGGGTTACAGTGCATATTTGTGTACACATTATCGGACTGTAAATTACATGCCCGATATCTTATATCTGGCATTTGAGATGTTATCCTTCCAAATGTGTGTGTTCTCCCGTGCTGTATCTCTGCTTTTGCATTTGTAATCCACGTCTCCGTTTGTGAAAAAAAAGTCTTGCAGTTCTCAATGAGACTCTCACATGGTTATAAATAAGGACTCCTCCTCCTCTCTTACTACGACTTGCGTTATTCACGGAGACAAAAACCCAAAGCCAAGGTCAAACTTGTTGCTTCCCCCCCTGACTGGAACCAACATCCGCTCATCAATGCAACAAAGCCCTTGCAGCTTCCCTGTAACAGTCTGCGGCAGCGGGCAGCTGAAAGGATGTTTGACTGTGTGAAGATATTCGGCATATAAATTCATTGGCTTACCCCCCTCCTTCCCATCCCTTTTTAAATTAGCAGTGCTCGGCTCGACAGATGGCCCAGCACAAAGGAATTCGAGAGAAAAACAAGGCATTCCTACGCACTGCAATCAGTCGCTGGCACCAACTCTCCAAAAACCCTGCTCTGGGATAACAACAAAATAACTGCCCTCTGAAGCTGTAGCGGTGGAAAGGCAAAGAGGCGGCTTTTGTACGAGCGTGGACGTACACGAGCGTGGACGTACACGTGTGTGGACGTACACGTGCGAAACCCAGTTCGTACAGAAAGGGTCCTTGCTTACGAACGTCAGGTAGTTCGCCAGCATTGGTTTAAGAAAACCTTGCTATGCTGACGAGGCAAGTGAATGTCGAAACCGGTCAAGGATTTTTGCTTGTACTGGACCAATGCTGCCGCTAAAATGCGCTCAAGGAAGACCACGTGGCCGATGGGATGTGTAAATAATTTAATTGTATTTCGGATGTGCAGAGACAAATATGGGCGGGCGGCTTTATTTATTTTGCTATTAATATTCTCCACAACGATGCTTCACGGGTTACATTATATCCTGGGTCTGTACGTGGTGCCAACATCTCGGCTGGTTACTCTTACCCTCTCGCAGAACGTAGAGAGAGGCGGCGATACAGCTCGCCTCCTCCGCAAGTTGCCGCATCCGTCATCGGAGCGGAAAAACAATGGGAAAGGGTTGACGAAGGGAGGAAAGCCGGGAGAAGAGCCCAGAGGGAACCCATGCAGAGCAAGGGGGCGAACCAACTCCACCGTGAGAGGGGCGCCGGACGGGAGATCTGTGTGATAGTGCTCGACGCTATTATCCGCAAGCACTAATTTGAGAATAAATCACCCGCCCCGGTGGGAGCTAAATACGAGTTTGACAAAGCGCCTCAGAGATCCGGTTGTATTTAGACGCTTTCTATAGAGTGATCCATTTCAAGACACCCCACAGGTTTTTGTTTTTTGTAGGGTTTTTTTTTCTCAACAGGGCACCAAATCCTGTGAAAACGGTGGTCCCATGTCTTACAGCGGAGAGTGTTAAAATATGTACAGTACATAACTGCTTTGACGGAGACATGCAGGGGATTCCAATTAAAATGGAATTTTCTCTAGAATGTCTGAATATTGTTTGAACGGGGTATCTGGAAAGTGGATCACCCCGTGAACCCAACTGGCATTTGTACACAGAATACTTTTACCCTGGAGAAATCCAATAAGCTATGCTATGAAGCTCTTATTCACAGACGCTCCAGGAGGGGCGGGCATACGGCGCGACGTACCGGTGGATGGATCTATCCGGCATTGATCCCCTTCAACGTCTCACATCGTTTATAAATACAAACAACAAAAATCCATCTAATATTTATTGACTGCGAGGTGCGAACCCGATGACGAAAGGGATATTTTTCGAACGGAGACCTGTGGAGGTCATTGCGTTTTTCACGGAGACGCCACGCTTCGTTAACGGCCGAATAAAAATCTGAAGTAAGCAAGTCGCGCGAGCGCACGTCAGTTACAAAACAAACACAAATATTGTTATAATCAATGAGCATCGCCCTGACAAAATGCCGGGGAAACGCCCATGTGAGGACTAATTGAGATGAAAAAAAATCAAAACACCGACGCCTAACACAGGTAACGGTATACACATTGGCTATATTTGGACGTACGACAAAGCGGGAGTGATGAATGGTAGGTGCCAGCGGCGCGCTTATGCGCATCTGAGATAAGCGTTCCATAAAGCGGGGGGGGGAGGTGGGCGGGTGGACCGGGGACACAGCGTCAAGGACACCTCGAGGAGATTTACATTCGAGCCACGGGGCCGTGCACAGTGCGCGCGAGACTGGCAAGAGCGCGCAACACACGACGTTCAGGCTGCAACCAGGGGGGGCGCCACTCTGGCGAGATGTTAACCACCAGGAGGTCGTGGGTTCTATCCCGACCCTGACGCCTGTTCCCGGTTGGCAGGGAACGCCGGTGTGTTTCGCCGCTCCTTTTTTTTTACGATCAGTGGAAAGAAGAAGATGGCTCGGTGTATTCGGCACGTTGCTTCGTTCATCATTTCGTAATTTGTTTTTATTTGAAATAATAACTTTGCTTAATGTAAACCCCCACCTCTCGCTCACTCTCTCGCTCACTCTGTTGCCCACTCTGTCGCTCACTCTCTCGCCCACTCTCTCGCTCACTCTCTCGCTCTCTCTCGTTCTGCACGCAGCTCCTGCCACCCGCCTTCTTCTGCCTTTCCTCTCCTCTTGTTTAGCTCTTCGTTTTGTTTAGTTCTCATGTCCTTTTTCTTGCTCTTCTCTGTCTGATTGTTGTTAGCGCCCTAAGAACGATTGTTTAAGGGTGCTTTATCTATTTAAATAATTATTATTATTATATTTGGAGTTTGCATGTTCTTCTCCCTCCCCACGGTCGCGTGGACTTTTCTCTGGGTCCTCCGGTTTTTCTCTCCACATTTAGAATCAACGTCACGCGTTCAGAGTATTTTGCTGCTGTAAATTTCCACGTGATGATACGTCGCTTCGTCGAGCTATCATTTGGCATAGCCAAGTCACTTGTGAAAAAGAGCTATACAGCTCAGTGTGTCTTACCTGGCAAAATAGAAAACAGTTTAGTTTCTTTGTTTATTTAACATTCAAAATGATTTCCTGCCCAAATCAGCTCATTTGCCATTCACAAGCGCACAACGTTGGTGGAAATCCCACCTTCCTACAGCGGCAAGGCGAGTCAGACCCACAGGACCGACCGCTTTGATGATGTCCCCTAAAAAAGTGGTAACTCATTTTAACGCCGCCGGAGGAGGATGATGAGGCAGAATCGACTGGCAACCACGATTTGAACTCGCGACCCTTCTGACCGCGAGCCGCTTGCCCCACCGCTCAGCAACCTGGACGGTTACCGCTGGGGGAAAGGTGAAGAGTGGAGTGTTGCATCGTGGGAAATAACGAAAGCTTTGGGGGGGGGGGGAAGCCTTCATCCAGCAGTGGAATGATCATGGCTAAAGATGATGAGGACGACGACGATGATAACCTCCGGATTATATGACGCTCCAGAAAGTAAGACGCAAAACTTGTGCTTTGTATCAATAGTTAAACAGATATGGCCACACACACACACCTAATGGATTATAAGGTGCACCCCCAACTTTTTTTTTAAGACATAGGAAAAAAATACATTGTGTATATCTGGAGAATAGGGTAGGTAATCTCAGCTCGTTATACGAATGTTAAACCAATAACAGTGAGATGGCGATATTATGTGCAGTACAATGTCATACGAAGGGCAAAGACTCCCCATGTTTTCACGAGTAATGGAGCAAGTGCTCATTGCCATTGGTGACTGAACCAAAGGCGGAAAATCCACATTCCCATGGAAGGGACCAGTAATTTCGTGAGGGCCACAATAATCAAATGGAACAGAAGATTAATAATATCAACGGTTGTAGAGATGCGGTGTAATCCAATGCTGGATGAAGGCCTCCCAAAATCCATTGTAGCAATCCGCACAGCGCCCGCAACCCAAGCCGATTTTATTGCTCCATCTCCCGGGTGGTGGAAGACCTCTCAAGCGCGGTCCCCCCACTTTGGCCACCACTCCCGTCATTCATCCCGACGACCGGCCACCACCGTCCCCGTCTAGCGACGTGTCCTGCCCAGGCCCACTTACTTAGTTCTGTTGACTTCATTGGTTTGTTGCAAAATTATCATCGCAATCATTGGGGGGGGTGGGGTGGGGTGGAAGGAAATGTTTTAAAAACTTTACGTAATGGTGAAAATATTCGCGTGGCATGAGGGCATGCAGGTGTATTCGGAATCAGATAAGGTCTTGCAAAGCCAGATAAAGCCTTTTTTGCAAGGCGCCAAGCCAAACCGTTCACCGCTCACACAATAGAGCACCTGGCGTCATCACAATTTCATAAGCAGATGGAAAATAACAGTTTAGTGTCACTCATCGGCACACCAGGATCACGTGACAAGAGCACTTGCAGTGCATCAGTCATCCGTTTATGCATTTCCTTTATTTCAACCGAGTGACAGCCCACTGATTCTCTCTCTCAAGGGACCCCGAACTTGCACAGAACTATACAGCAGTCACTCGGTTAACAGTGACATCGGTTAACAATTTTTGGCTAACGTTTCGCCTCCCCGTAGGACCCCCATAGTTTCGACTGATGTTAAAATTTTGATTCGCGGTACGTTTGCGTTACGCACGCGGGTGGCAATTTCGGCCAATCAGAGCGCTCGTAAGTGGGGCTGAGCCATGCCCTCAGCCAATCGGCGACGCCCATTTATGAGCGTTTAAACCGCGACTGGCTTTGTTCACATTATGTTTTCTGTTTTGGCAGAAATGCAATTCCTATACTCGATGAACAGTTATTTCGGCTCACAGGCGTTTTCGTGGAACGGATTAAAAAACGTTAACCGAGGGACTACTGTACAAGCAGAAACTCGTACCGGATTTCTTCATCAGAAGTAGGAGATGACGACTCCACTTCTAAAGATAAAATGAAGCATATCTCTCTCTTTTGTTCACTGTGTCCAATATGCGTGCATTCAAATAAATACAAAACGATCCACAACAGTTTTCTTGCTTAAACAACTGCTGCTTGATACTATTGATCTGGAAAGCCAATAAGTCCTTGGACCAAAATCATGTTTATTTACATGCGGCGTTCTGCTTATAAACATTTTAAGGGGTGTTAGATATAATTCATCCTATCAATGTTACAACCCATTTTTAGTCAACTAAACAGTACTTACTTGAGCCTTACGAGTTCATTGGAAACCCGGCAACTTGTTGTTTGCACTGCCTTGCTGGCCATTTGCACACAGAGGGGTCAAGGGTCACAGAATTAATCAGGCACACAGGGGAGCGGTGTCACCCTGACAGCGATTTGCTAAATGCCAGCAAATATTTGCCGTGCAATGCACAGATGAACACTGGTGGTCGTGGTCGTCATTCACGTTGGGCTTGTTCTCAAAAATGATGTTACTCTAAGTACGGCCGTTACCCCAGTAGGGCAATAATGCTGTGACGTGGCGTAAGCGCGCGCGGATGACGTGGCCTAGAAGTTCGCCGCTCGTATGTACGTATGCATGTATGTTGAAATTGTTTACACCGTACGTAGCCAACCATGCTAATCGTAGGTGCAGAGGTTCACGGTTCGAATCCGGCGGCCGTCCTTGTTAATGCGGCGTTGGTGTATTAACCATAATAATACTAAGTGCCGTCTGCTTCACGGCGGATGTTCGAGATCCCATGACGTCATTCTCAAGAGCAGGCCATCGTGTGCCGGCGTCAGGTTCACGGTTCGAATACAGTGGTCCGCCCTGGTAAATACTGACCGCAATTAATTTTTCCAAAGTCAAAAGTGATTTCCTGCTCAAATGACCATTGAGCCACTGGTGCTCATCTCCTGCTTACAGCGATGGAAATTCCACATTTCAATGGCGGAGATGAGTCTGCCATGTATTGATCCTCGGGGGATTATGGGCTTAGTTTATTCTTAATAGACGATCACTCACAGTACTACCCGATACAAAATAAACAGGCCAGGGAAGAGACCTTTGTCCTTAATAGATGAGATCCGAGAGGCATGGAAAAATTACAAATCAATTTGCATTATTTTACGTATGTATGCAAGATGAACGGTGAATATATGATATTTATCATAATTCCTTTTTAAGAGAAACAATAGTAAGTGAAAATACAAATACCACATTACGGTTGTGAGATTAATAACTGTAATTTCTAGAAAAATAAGGACTAAAGCGGGCCTAAAAATGGGTTGAAATCAGGTCAATGTGCGTAAGGTAAAGGTGGCAGAGGTGCAGCCCTGCAATTGCCTGCTCACGCCACTGCTGGTAAAAGGGCCTCCCCACTAGTGGGTGCTCTACAGATCCCTCTCAACGAGACGGCATTTGGCCTACTCTTCCATGCTGATCAGGCGTCCTGGGAAAGGTAAGCGTACCCACACTTTACCCCCACCACAAGCAACCTGCAGACCAACTAACTTTTCTCGTACCCACTTACACTTCTGAGTGGGACACAGAGGCGACGGATGACAATTAGGACACTTATAAAGGAGTTTTATATTTAACTCCTCCTATCAGCTTGGGAAACGTGCACCGGTTGTTTCAACTGCTTTGCCAGGAGATGGAATTGAACCGGTGGCCAGCCAATGGGTCGCAAATCCAGTGTGCTGACCATTACTAAAATAACTAAACTATTATAATTTCATCAGGGAAGGCCCACTGAGCAATATAGATCTTTTTCAGAAGCTACCTGGCCATCAAAAATGATCGCTCAACCAAGTGGCTTATCGCGTGGAAATTTCTCGCAACCAAATGCTCTAAGCGTATGTTGATTCTAATTGCGGAGGGAAAACCCGGAGGACCCGGAGAAAAATCCACACGACCACGGGACGAGATAGAGACAGAGAGACACACGTAAACTCCAAATATACAGGCATCAGGGTCGGGATCGAACCCACGACCTCCTGTGTGCCAGACAAGAAAGTTAACATCTAGCCACCGTGGCACCGACTGAGCGTTTGTACATACCTCGAAAGCTGCTGACACAGGAAGTTAAACCCAAGGTGAGGCCGGGTTGCAGACACTGAATATTTAATCTGGCGAAACACGCACACACAAGCACAAAATGAAAACACGGTTTTTCGGTTGTTTTTCTTCTAAAACAGATCCACCATCACACAGCGAGTACCAAGCAACATGCAAACGCCGTGTTTCTCACACGTTAGTTCACACGTCACTGCTGCGTGAATCTGAATTAGCTCGAAACATAGCTATATGCTTGACAGACCCAATAACTCCTTGCCTGGCAAGCAATTTACAAATTGGACACAGTGGAAGACTCTTGCACGATAAATTCAGGATCTTCTCACTTCAGAATGCCATACAATTCCAAGGTTAAGACACCGGTGAAGGTCACGGTGAAGTTGTCTTTGTTGAAGCAGGTGGCAAATCAAGAGACCATCTTCAAGGGTGACCTCTGGGTCACAAAATGATAAAGAACCGCATATGAAGGAAACATAAATCAGCACGCACACAAAAAAAACTGTGTCGCCATGAAACACCCAAAATAGCGCATCGAAATAATGCATCCGCATTTAGAGAAGAGTGGCAAAAAATGAAACTGTTGATGATTGAACTCATTTTACTTGTTAATTCAAGTGAGCGGTGAGCCCCGGCAGGTATTGAATCTGCGAGTGCTGCAGTCACTTGAATCGGTTGGCATTCACATCCTCTCTGTGCAACGCCTCATCGTCTTGTTATCACGCAAGTGCGTGCAACTTTAACGCAGCATTTCTTGGCCTTTGAATGGAGCTAAGACGGCAAAGGTACAGCCCTGAAAGTGCTTGCTCACACGCCTTGCTGGCAGAAAGGTCCGGTGTGCTAACCACTAAACCGCCCCTGTGGGACCTCTGGATTGCAAATCCGATTTGCTAACCACTACACTGCCCCTGTGGGACCTCTGGATTGCAAATCCGATTTGCTAACCACTACACTGCCACTGTGGGACCTCTGAATTGCAAGTTCGGTTTGCTAACCACTACACTGCCCCTGTGGGACCTCTGGATTGCAAGTCCGGTTTGCTAACCACTAGACTGCCCCTGTGGGACCTCTGGATTGCAAGTCCGGTTTGCTAACCACTACACTGCCCCTGTGGGACCTCTGGATTGCAAGTCTGCTTTGCTAACCACAACACCGCCACTGTTGGCAGCTCCACTGATAACACCTAGGACATTTCTTGATAAGGAGCTTCACATCTACGCGTGTGCGGTTTGTCCATTGGTTATATTTTGTTTGGTAAATGAAATCCAAATTTAACGCAAATCAGCGGTGGGGGGGGGGGGAGTAGCGAGGGGGGTTCTCATTCATTGGGGCAGCACCTGGATGACCAAGGCTCCCCACCAGGGTCCTCTCGCCACTAAAAAATAAGAGGGGGCTTCTCAGTGTACCCACCGTAAACGCGACCGGCTCGGATCAAGGACGAGCGACATTTCAAATGTCAGTGACAAGTGCCTATTTTTAGGCTCTGTCCACACTTGGAAGAAGCCGTATTCAGACTTGCAGCTCATACACAGAATTATATTATTGTTGTTATTATTATTATAAGATGTACAGATGAACTCAAGTTAACCGTAAGGCGCCAGGGTGGCGAGAAGAGCGTCACGGTGGCGATATTTAACTCCCTCGCCTGGTATACAGGAGGTCCTGGGTTCCATTCTGACCCTGGCGCCTGTACATTTGGAGTTGACATGTTCTCCTAGTAGTCGCGTGTATTTTTCTCCGGGTTCTCCGGTCTTTCCCTCCACATTTAGAAACATGCGTTTAGAGTATTTGGTTGCTATACATTTCCACATGATAAGCCACTTCATGTGGCTTATCGCGTGGAAATGTATAGCAAACCAAATACTCTCTAAGCACACGTTGATTCTAAATGTGGAGGTAAACACTGGAGAGACTGGAGAAAAGGGAAAACATGACAACAAGCATCAGGATCGGGATCGAACCCACGACCCTCCTGCATACCAGGCGAAGTGATGAACATCTCGCCACCATGGCACCCCAATTAAAACAAAATAACCTTCTTTTTTTTACACTGCAAGGGACAACACCACGACATTAAAGTCCGGTATCTCATCAAGTGCTGGCTCCATATGCTGACAAAACACATTACAGCCCCTCCGACACCCAGTCACGCCGGAGTGGCTGGAAACGACCGGAATCGGGCAACACGTCATCGGTTTGCGGTTCAGCTCATTGCGCGCGTCACTCGGTGTCAAACGTTTCATGCTGGCTGTAAATCCGTAGCGCCACGAGCACCGTGACGCTAGTCCCGAGGCGTCGCGTGCGGTGCGTGACAATGCAGTTTGCGAGCCCCTGGATAAAAGATTTCAACAGTTGTCAAATGAGCTAAGCTCCCCCCCTGATTTTCCCAATGATGATGGTCTCTTTGTGAGCTGCCCGAAACATATTTTTGTAAGAGTTCATTGCAGCTGTGGTTCCGTATATCTCTCAAGAGGAATTAC
The DNA here is from genome assembly GCA_014621495.2 of Entosphenus tridentatus. Classification (NCBI taxonomy): domain Eukaryota; kingdom Metazoa; phylum Chordata; class Hyperoartia; order Petromyzontiformes; family Petromyzontidae; genus Entosphenus; species Entosphenus tridentatus. Next base: position 3,065,437 of record CM025662.2, on the reverse strand, counting down.
GTTCTCGGGATTACTGCATCGTTAAGCCATGGTCAATCCACTGCTGGATCAAGGCCTCTTCCAAGCATCTGCTATCTCTCGCAATCCTGCAAAGTATTGATCCACCGATAACTTAAATTGCTCCACCGCCTCACTGGACATCCTCTCGGATACGTTTGGAATGACAAGATTTATAAAAAATATATATATATAAATTACAGCCCCTTGTCAATCCACTGTTGGATGAAGGCCTCCCTGTACCATGTCGGTCATGGGATTATTTGACCATACTTCTTCGGTGCACTGATCAGTTTGATTTGAAGAAGGGGGGGGGGGGGCAGATATCACTCGACACTGATGACGAAGAATCAAACAGTGCGCTAACCACTGCACCACCCCTCTACCCGACAGCATTAAATCTGAATATATGCAAATCTGTCAAATGTATTTGGTCACCTGCAATCAACAGCTGCGCACAGTTAACATCTCACGATCGCGAGACCCGGCGATCACGAATGATCGTTCAAAGAAGTGGCTTATCACGACGTGGAAATTTATAGTAGCAGCCAAATACTCAGAAACGCGTGTTGTTGATTCTAAATGTGGAGGGAAAAACCGGAGGACCCGGAGAAAAACCCACACGACCATGGGGCGAACATCCAAACTCCAAATATACAGCAGGCGTCAAGGTCGGGATCAAACCCTCCTGCATACCAAGCGAGGTAGTTAACATCCCGCCACTGTTGGTACTCGGCTAATAAGTCAATGGTGGTTGCCCGATGGATAGACTTAACCCCCTCCCGTCATAGGAATGAGGAATTTCCACCAATGGCTCAGGGCTGCAAATCATGGATGAGCACTGCCTAAATGCTCAATTGAACAGGGAATAACTTCGATTCTTCTTGGGAGTGTAACGCAGTAAAATGTTGTTTTACCGCGTAACGCTCCTGCATCTGTGCTTGCCGCCTTCGTGAACATGCATTGACCGTTGTGGATGAAGGATGGTTAGATAGCTCCCATGATCCGCAAGCCAATGGGAAGCACTCACCCAGCAGCGGATTGACAATAAAAATTAACCCGTAAAAACAAAGTTTTTCACTATAAATCCTTTATATGCGTGGCGGCGAGAATCCTCTCGTCCTCTGGCTTGAGATGGTTGCCACCTATGGGTCAGATGATTGCATGCCACCATTAAGCAATTGGTAATAAAATATAATATTTTTGTCCTAAAAAGTGTAACATTTTGTAAAAAAAAATTCACGAACATTAATTGTCACGCACAACGAGTCTGTGTGGAAAATGTCAGCTCGATTAGATCACGGGAAGTGGGTTAAAAAACGACCGAAAGATTTGCACGGTCGTAAGCAAGCAAGTGAACTTAATATAAAGGATTTAAAAAAAAGTGTCACGTTGACAAAAGGTTGGGGCTTTAAAATTATATATAACGAGTTTTGTTGCCTGTCCAAGGACGGGTGAATATTGCAGTAAATCTGAAATATTCAATAGAAAAATTGTTCAGCTCATGATTATTAATGGAGGGGGGGGTATTGCCCCATGTGGAGTGACGTCACCCGCTAATGGTTATTGTGGAGGGGTGCGGCATGTGGAGTGACGTCACCCGCTCATGACTATTAATGAGGGGAGTGCGCGACCTTCTTGTGTGTTTGCGTAAATTTCTACACGTGCATGAATATTAATTAAGGGGGGGGGGGTTTTTTGCAGTGACGTCACGCACGGATGCAGCACTGTGCTGCGTAGATGTATTTTTTACCGTCACTTTCTGTAAAGAAACGTCATATTTGAAGCGACTTTGCATAATCAATTATTTAATTCAGGTCGACCTTCCTCTGCGTGAGTGTAAAAATCCACCCACTCATGAATATGAATGAGGGGTGGGTCTAATGTGGAGTGACGTCACGCGGGGGGGGTGGGCGTCGTGTGGAGTGACGTCACGCGCGGGACATACACATTCTTGGCTTATTATATTAGTAAATAAGATACGTTTCACAGCACACAGCGAGACCAGAGAGGCAGAGTTCATAAGAGTTTGATATTTAGGTATCACACTGAACATATAATTCATTGTGAGGACACGTGATAAATAGTTGAAACCATCGCCAAAACGTATAGTTCTATGGGTACCTATAATCATACTCACATGATATTAATGTGAACATAGATCGGAATGGTCCCCATCATAGGAATGTGGAATTGCCACAACTGGTTCAGAGTTGCCAATTAACGTTTGTACTGCCCCGTGTTCTTTTAAGCGGCGAGACACTTTTTACGTTTTGTAAGATACTGTCATAACAATACTAGCTTTCACGATAATGACATCTGAAAAGACTGTTTTCATGCATTTCTTAATTTAAAAAATCGATTTAATAATCTGAACTGCACAAGTAATAAATACATATTTTAAATAATACTTTCAAAACAATAATTAATAATAGTATATTACCATGTCCTGTAACAATTTAATGATGATGGTCATGATGTCGTCAGATGGTCGATGCGAATCCGCCCGAGTACAGGTATTAGGTGGATTATGATATCGCGGGATCATTGAAGATGGTGACAGCTTCATCCAGAAGCGAACTGATCATGGCTCATGCCGACGGTGATTATTAAGCATTCAAGTAACTCCCCCACCCCACTCCCGAACAGTTTCAGCTTTCATCAGCAGAGTAATGTCAAGTTATACAAACTACTGCTGAACTACCACGTTATTGGCAAGAGCACCCCATGCAACAAAACTATATCACCGTACAATCGCGACTGTAATCATGCAACAACAACAAAAAAGATACTGACCTTCCACAGCAGGAACAAAGAACGGCGTGCCGTCAAAAGTACAATCGCCGTTTACAACAGTAAACAAAAATGACCCTCGCGGGTCAGACAAAGGCGCCGGATCGCAGCCCGCAGAGCAGCAAGAAGAAAAATCCACGAGGGCCAAGCATCCGCGTTCTGCCGAAAAACGCATTCCAAAGCCGTGCCGTCAAGATCGCCGCCCCACTACCTGCCTCCCCAGCCGTCATCCACGCCGAAAGCAGCCCCCCTTCTCTCTCTCTCTGCGTCTGCGTGGCTCAGCCTGTCGGAGATAAGGCGAGCCAGAGCCGTTCGTAAACACTCAGGCAAAGCGAGCGAGCGACCTATCGAGCATTGTTGCGTTCACACCACCGATTGGTGTGTGTGTGTGTGTGGCGGGGGGGTCATAGCTCATTCACAGCCTCACACGGCACTTATTTTGACCGGCTCCTGACATCGCGGTCTGAATTGCCTCACTCCGACGCCGATATCGGTAACATCTTTTAAAGTGCGGGCCGGGCCGGAGGGGGTGGGGGATGGTTGGTGAGATGGGAGGGGAGGTAGTGGAAGGCTGGACTCGTTGTCTGGTTTGTATTAATGCACTTGGTTGGACCAGCTGCACATTCCAGCCCTTATGCTGCACACACAACACAATACAAAGGCAAAGATCCCCCATGTAGCCTCGAACCTATTATGGCCGGCACGGCGCACGAGTGGGTGGGTGGTCAGTACCACGCCCGGCTACCTTTGTCTCCCCGGTGCTGATGTTTTATACAAACCTCATCAGGTACTCATTTAAGGCTGGGTCGACTTAGGGGAGGCCCAGGACTGGTCCAGACATTCGCTGCCACGGATGTCGTTGGCCGAGAGTGGGAATCGAACGTAGGTCGTGGTGTTTCGTAGTGCACTGCGCTAACCACCGCATAGCCACTCCTCCCCATTGTGCACACACACACACACAAAGATCCCCCGTATAGCCTTAACAGACTGTAGGAGCAAGTGCTGTTAGCGAGCACCTATGAAGGCCGGAACGGTACACGAGGGGGTGGGTGGCCAGCACCACGCCCGACCGCCTTTGTCTCCCCAGTGGCGATGTTTACACACCGCACCAGGTACTCATTTAAGGCTGAGTCGACCTAGGGGAGGCCCAGGACCGGTTCAGATAATCGTCACTGGTGTTAGCCGTGAGCGGGAATCGAACCCGGATCGCCAGGTTCATAGCGCAGCGTAGCGCTAACCGCTACACTACCGCTCCCCACACACACAGATTCACACAGATACACACAGATACACACACACACACACTCCATCCACACAATCCTGCACCCTCCGCAAACTATGGCTACACATTCTTAATGTCTATGAAACAACTGGTCATCATTAACACAAACACACTATCATAATGGCATAGCAATAGAGTCTGAAAAATATTGAGTGACACGTAAATGAATGAAAATAGCGGAGTACTGTGAACCCTGTACAACTGAATTTTACAAATGAATCGTTCTAAGTCCACTGATGGATGTAGGCATCCCCGTGCCGTATTAGTCATTGGAGTTGTTTGACCATACTTCACCACACTGGTCAGTGCGGGTTTTTGAAGGGTGTTGCACAGGATCAGTACAGGCATCGTAGCCAGTACAGGCATCGTAGCCATTACAGGGGCTCGAACTCGGCTCTCTGGATTCATAGCACAGTGCGTGAACGAACTACAGCATCCCCACCCCTTCACCATCACACAAACTACGAATCCCAAGTACAAAATAACAGGCCCAACATTACCACTGCCGTCAAACACAATACCACGAAAATATTGTTTTCAATCCTGGACAACAAAACAAACTCTGGACAAACCACTAAATTATTTAAAACACAATATAACTGCCCAACTTCTACTGCCCGTAAGCAAATTAGTGCTTATTGTTGTCACCGCTCTGTTGTCACCGCTCTTCCTGGGCAGAGAGCTTGCATACAATATTACAACACTATTGGGGTAGAGCTGTGGAGCAGCAGTCAGCACATTGCACCAGGTGACAGCTAACATCCAGTGGGTTCTGTAATATCTGCAATAGCTGCCAAGCCACAGCCTTCACCAACCTGCACTCTCCTGGGTGGTGAAGTATGGCCAAACGACCTCTATAAGGGACCCTAATGCAGCTGTGGATTTTGACAAAGATGGTGGTCACATGACCCAGTGGTTTGATGCTTGTTGCAGGGATTCACGGTTCGAATACGGTAGGCCACGCTGGTTAATGCTGCTGGTGCCTTTACCACAATACAGTTGATCGTTGATTATCCAGCGCACGATTATCCGGCTGCGTCCAACATTATCCGGTGGTCTCGGGCCGATCCGGCAAAACCGACCAAATGCTGTACCAGTCCGGCGATCGGCACCATGTGCGTGACAACAACAGTAGCTGCGCTTCATTTCAGTGTTAAATATTATAAACGCTACATGATACACTACATACAACTTAAACAACAAAAAATACTGCACGTATATACATCACCTCATGCAGAGTATTTGAGATGTATGTTTATTTATGCCAGTTTCATACAGTAAACACATTCAAAAACACGAAAAAAACACAACACCTAAAAACATAATGCCATGTAAGAATGTGCAGAAATAAGGTATTTTAAATAACGATTTAGCGATTATCCGGCGTTTTTGAAAATCCGGTGACCACTTCCAACCCCCGCCCCCCCCTGGAAGCCGCCTGGGATAATCGATGATGTCCTGTAATGAGCCACGTTGTCTGTCTGCTTCAAAATTGGAAATGTAAAGGTCCCCCTGACGTAATTCCCAAGAGCAGGCCCATTGCTTGCCGGTGTCTGGGTTCCAAACATGCCAAGTTCGAACGTTACAATCGCAAATTACTCAACCGGGATTACACGCGGCAATCATCGCCGCCCCCCCCGCCGCCCCCTACTGGCAGACTCGGGCCCCGGGTCCCTCTTGCAGATGAGACTCATCCTGGTCTCTAGAGCTCTGATCTGTGGTTAAACCAAATAAACTTGAGATTTATATTTTTACTGTTACAATTTCAATCGTGTCACCGTACGGCTGTTTACGGCTCTTCAACACACGGCAGACTTCTAAAAAAAAAAGTAGAACCCAACCTCATGCCCGAAGAGGAATAGCCACACTGCAGTAGGGCTTCTCAAATATATAAATATAATATTGTCTATTACTGCTTTTGTATAACCTCTGAACACAACCTGAACAAACAATGACCAATACTGGTAAAATACAAGACGAACGGTTGTTGTATTTTTCTGCCACTCACCACCCCACTCACCCACCATGCATCGAGCATATAGTTGACTCCGTAAACTAAACTAAACTGGATTTTAAACATCGCAAGAATTGCAAAGACACGGATGCCTCAGAGTGCTCGAATAGCTTACGTGCCAAGTCAAAATGCTGGCCTCACCAATTGGTAGGTATCCAGTTCACATTCTAGATTTGAAGCTTTCGTGACTGCAAGGATTCATACTCTCAGGTTTTTTCGGTAAAGTCACGTAGGTATTATTTATATTATTTAATTTTTATTAGTTATTTTTACCTACGTGACTTTACCAAAAAAACCTAAGAGTATCCAGTTCAATTCCCGAGTTTTTTTTATTCCATCCTTTGTACTCTCTCAAGGTCAATGAAATCAGCAGCTATTTGTTGTTGTCATCGTACGGACAGACCGTCCCCTACCCGCGACGTCGACGGAGATTAGCAGCGTCCCACGCTCGCGTACGCACGGAGGAACCATAACATGTGGTCGCGCTGGACCCGACATGCACGCACCCACAATTGTGGCATTGTTATAGTAGAAGCTCTCGTTTCAGGCGCTAGAGATTCAGAGTGAATCCTCGTTGCAACTCGATCCCCTCCAGTGCCAATACCAACTCGTCATCTTCGTGACAACCCAGCCTCGATGATGGCAGCAAGAGTTGTGTTCTGACTTGTACTGTTTGGATGTCATCGCCGTCACCACCACCGTCGTCATCTTTGGGGTAAATCCACTGCTGCACAAAGGCTTTTCCCAAGCTGCCCCCATCTCACAATCGTCCCACGATGTCATATGTTCAGACTTCTTCAGCTAATTCATTTTTAGAAAAGGCCTGGCAGTAAATCAGAAACAGGTCTGTCTCAACCACCTGTATTTACAATGCAGCGGCTCATGCAATTTCCAACGTGATAAAAGCGAGCCATGGCCACCTATCGGCTGATACGTGAATCAGGATTAAGCACTTTAACCATGGAACAAACGGTATCTACAAAACAACGGTACGTGGGTAAAACTACCGCGTGGGTTTTTCGCGGTTATCTTCTGGGCCTGAAATCAAGCTCTTGAAATAGCTCCCCAGCATGTGCAGCGAAACGTCGGACAATCGTGCCAAACAACACAGGGGGAAACAACCCTGAAAACACGTGGGAGAGCTACAGAATGCGGATGAGGGTATGGGAATGTGGATGCATTACAAGTGAATTTAAACAAGACTGTCACAATTTATTTATTTACTTTGTTCCTGGGTACTAAGTGTTATTTCGTAATTGCTTATGCCTAAAAAGTATAGAAAATGGCTATTATTCCCCAAAAAACTTTGCTTTTGTGACCAGAACAGTGATATTTTGAAATTTACCTTTTCGTTCACATGAAGCCAGAAAAAAACAACATATGAATGTAAATTTACATGTATTTATACTAAAGTAATACAAAAATTACTACAAAAGATTTAGAAGTGAGTTGTTTTTCGAGATTTATAATTATACTGTAAATCGACTTTCACGAATCAGCCACCAAATGTAGTCTCCCATCATGTTCTCGTTATCCTGTCCTTGATAGCAGCGTTCAAAGTCCAGTATATCCTGGTGGAAGTGCTTGCCTTGCTCCTCCGAGTACGCTCCCATGTTCTCCTTGAATTTATCAAGATGAGCATCAAGGATATGGACTTTGAGGGACATCCTACAGCCCATCCTACAGCCCATTGTGCTGTTCTTCACCAGAGTCTCAACCAGCTCCACAGTTTTCAACCTTGTGATTGCCCAGGAAGCCTCGAACCACTGCGACAAAGCTGTTCCAAGCCGCTTTCTCCTTACTAGTGAGCTTCTTGGGGAATTCAATGCACTCCAGGATCTTCTTTATCTGTGGTCCGATGAAGACACCGGCTTTGACCTTTGCCTCAGGCAGCTTAGGGAAGAAGTCTTGAAGGTTCTGGAAGGCTGCCGACTCCTTATCTACAGCTCTGACAAATTGTTTCACAAGGCCCAATTTGATGTGCAGTGGTGGCATCAGCACCTTCCGGGGGTCCACCAGTGGCTCCCACTTGACGTTGTTCCTCCCCACAGAGAACTCGGTCCGCTGTGGCCAGTCCCGCCTGTGGTAGTGCACCTTAGTGTCGAAATCTTTTGTAGTCATTTTTGGATTACTTTAGTATAAATACATGTTAATTTTGATTCATATGTTGTTTTTTTCTGACTTCATGTGAAAAAATTCGCCTGTTTTCTCATTGAAAACAGGTACATTTCAAAATATCACTGTCCTAGTCACAAAAGCAAAGTTTGTGGGGAATAATAGCCATTATTTATACTTTTTAGGCATAAGCAATTACGAAATTACACCAACTACCCAGGGACAAAAATTGTGTTACATAGTGCAATCATTATAGCAATTAATTCTAGATTTGAAGCTTTCGTGACTGCAAGGATTAATATTCTTGGGTTTTTTCGGTAAAGTCACATAGGTAAAAAATTTAAATTAAAATCACGACGTTTCGGAGGCAACACATTTTACTTGATACTGCAATCGTGCTGTGACGGTTCCACCTGAAGACGGAGGCTTGTGTTGCCTCCGAAACTTCGTGATTTTTATTTTATTTTAATTTTTTACCTACGTGACTTTACCAAAAAAACCCAAGAACATTACAGCATTGAATTTCGATTTAAAGCTTTCGTGACTGCAGGAATTCATCTTCTTGGTTCTTT
>CM025662.2:3016206-3031664 GCA_014621495.2 Entosphenus tridentatus | reverse complement strand
ATGTTTTATTTTTATTATTTTATTATTTCCATTCTACGTGACTTTACCGAAAGAACCAAGAAGATGAGTTCTGACTTAACGAGCACCACATTACGAGTGATGGGACAAAAGGGGGTGGGGATTGCATTGCCTTTCGGTCAACAAACAGCAGCCGCCCGATAAAGAGAGAAAGGCAAACAAGATGTGTACAAACCTCACACCCCGACTCAACTGTACTTTTTCCCATCTCCCGTATCAACCGCAGAGTAACACAACCACCACCACCCCACCCCACCCAGAACCATCGCAAAGGGCTTTGTCACACAATATGTAATACCTTAGGCGTTGTTAGGGAGACTCAGCTGTGACATCCGCTTCGTCGCGGGCAGCCCGTTGTCTCTTACAGCTGCTGCAACGGGCGGGTCAGTTCACCTGCAGGGCAGCAAGGCGAGACAGCGGGGGTTAGACGTGATGTGGCTTGACCGCAGGTGTGGTGGCTGTGGTGGCCTCACACTGGTGACGTGTGGTGGGCTCACACTGGTGTGTTATGACCTCGCACCAACAGCGTAGCAGATGGCTGCGACGCTGGGGCACCCGGGCGCACCTATCGGTGGCTACGGAGAACCAGCCCACGAGCCAACGTGATTTCACGTTCATACGAGCGGTGCGCATCTCCCGTTTGCAGCCCTGGCAAAAAATTCCACACTTCTTTGATGGGGTCGAGTCAATCCATAGGGCAATCACTGTGGTATTTATTTAAACGATCCGTGGGAGGGATGATGGGCCAAGTAAAATCCTCAACCGGGATTCGATCTCCCAACTTTCTCATTGCGAGCTGACCCCATCTGGCCGATTAAACTTGCCTAACTCATCGATACGCGACAAACGACGCACAGCGGGCGAACCAAAATCCGGTTGCCCCCTTTCTTTTCTCAAGGTCGTTTCCACTCTTGCGAAAAGATGGTCAACAACACCTGAGATAGAACACCCCCTGGTTCCGACACCTCACTGTACTTGTACCTTACAGATTCAGCGCTCAGCGATTCACTCCAGGCACTAACTCACCGGACGGACAGTCAGTAACCTCCTTAAATCGGATAAAAGCCGTTTGGAGTGCTGCCCGAAATCTGAAAAATTCAAGGGAGCCTGCATATGAAGCCCTAAATCGTATTTAGCTTTTAATAAACATCCACACATCGCTTTATGATGTTAGCTCATAATACACACAATTCCAACCAAATTAATAAACACAGGTTATGCGTGTTGCGACAGCTGTCACGATGGTGTCCAACTCGGCAAAACGACGCCAACAAAACCAGGTTGAATGGGTTTTTTTTATTCCTAAAGTATTTAGGCCAGGGGCAAAACCCAACCATACCAGACAGAAGCCGCCCACTTACTGTATGTACGTAAACGAACAACACCACAGGTACACATGAACTCAGATAATAATGAGAAGAAGAGTTTGGCTCGTAATGCCGGATACGCTGTGTGTGTGTGTGCGTCCTCCCTGATTAACTATTTTTTAAAGATGTAACTGGTTCTTGCCAACGATCGGGCGATTTTCTCTCTCTCTATCGCTTCCAATCTTATAATCCAAATCTCTGTTGTGTCTCCCCACCCACACCAATGTCCCCGGCTGTCTCCACCTCTTCTCTGGCCGGGATTGTTAGTTTATATGAGCTTATTATTGCTACCACTACGCTTGTTTTACCATTTTACAGGAGGATCCTGCCAATGTTTCGCAGCAGGAGGTAACGTTGTTGCTCTGTGCGATCCCAATTGGGCAAACTATACGGGATATTTTTCAGCATTGGAAAGCTTGGCCAATAGCAGTTACATTGGGTTTTCTTGTTTAGCTTTAGGAGAAAACTGCAGAACGCAGAGGAAACCCACGCAGAACATGGGTAAGAACAAACCAACACTCTGGAAGGAGCACGATTCAGGCATCGAACCCAGGCCCTTAAAGATTGTTACCACCGTAGTACTGCCCTTTCACCAAAACGCCAGATATGCAGCGTTCTCTTTGATTAACTCTTAAAAACTGCATATAATGCATGCGTAATGTGCATACATTATGCATGTTGATTAACCGTGAATAACCAACAAAATTCTAGATATCCATTGTAATTTATATGAAGACATTAACCCCCCCCGTCCTCGCACCAGATTGGCTCATCACATCTATCACTCTATTTAAGACCGAAACAGGAGGGTTATTCCATAACTGTGGCTGTCGCCTGATGAGGCTGGTGGTAATTACCAGTGAAATTTCCAATCGTAAATGTTGTGGGTTTACTCTCTAACACACCGGTGTGCTGAACTAGGAACGAATTGGCACATTTTGTTTACGTGACAAACATTACTACTTAGCTGTGACTATTATGGACATAAGGCAATCTTCTACAGCCCTTCTGCTGACCTCAAAAACCGACCTCAAAAACCGAACGACAGCCCAAGTGTAACAACGCAGGGTTTTATCGATTTATGCCACGGGTTCATGTCACTCCTGCAGCCACAAGAGGCGCCTCCATTCACCGCTGTAAAAAAAAATTAAGTTGCCACCCAACTCACGGAGAGGGAGTTGGGGGGGGGGGGGCGAAAGGGAATGACACCCGCCGAAACAAGGTCCATATAAACTGGGCGAAAAAAAGCTAAGGACACAAATACCACGCAAACTAAAGATCTAAATGGATCCCAACCGCGGTGGGATGAACGCGTGTCACGCAACGCGGGGAACGTGGAGTGAAAGGTGGCAGCAGTATTCACGCGGCCCACCCTGTTAAGTGAAAAATCACGACGAATGCCATCAACGCGGCGACCGGAACACCGATCATCGATCTCCCAGTCTCCAGATCAGAAGAAAATATAATAAAATGAAACGTAACGGAGTGAACGCGTGCCACAAAAACGCAAGTCTAAACTAACACGTCAACGCAGCCTAACAAATCGCTAACCCCCCGTCCTCTGCAGTAATTCCAACGACTTGTGGTTCCACGATTCCAGTTCGTGTCTCGTTTGCGTGCTTGATTTTTTTCCGCTTCTACGGTTTTGCACGAACGTTGCGTTTGCGTGACTGCTGCGTTCGCGTTAACGCAAGATGAGCGCACCGTTTGCGTGCGATTTTTGCACGAACAGCAAATGTGATTTTACCTGTGTGAGATCTCGCACAACAAGAGCTTAGACATCGGCTGAGGTCGATGAATCCAATACATTGTGGCACGCCTATAACAACCCAAAATGGCAATGCGTGATCAATAAATTGAAATACCACATGCATTTCAATCTATTGTAAAAGCCCGGCATTCCGTTTGTCCGTCAACTAAATGATGAGAGCCTTTCAGAAGGCCTGAATCAAAAAGTTATAGAAAGTTGACCCCCCCCCCCCAGAGGCGGGGGTAAAAAGTTGATCCAACAGGTTTACAACAATTGTCGCCCCCCCCCCCTCCAAAAAATATATATGCCAGTCCCTGCCTACACACCCTACATATGATAGTCAGTAGTATCTGCACACATGGCGGGTGGGGGGAGAAAGAAGACATCAGCATGGAAATTTTAGCGTGAAAAAATATGACTATGAATTCGCTTTGATCAATTATCATTGTGACTGTTATAGCCAACACTAATTAGTACCTAGCACTGATAATGTCCTAATTTGTGCTCAAATTACCTCCCTGCAGTATCCCCCTGCTGTACCACATTGGCCATCTCTCAACTGCCCTCCTCCGAGCCACGCACTTTGCTGTTAAACGTCTCACCTCCGCTCCTTCGTGCGAACGCATGATTCCCAGTGCCCAACATCCTTGTTGGCATCCGCTGCAACGACGGTGGGTGGCGCGATGATTAGTGTGGTGCGCTGTGAACTTAGCAATCTGAGATCGAATTCTGACCACGGCTAACATCAGTGGCGAGTGATATCGGAAACCAGTTCACCAGGCCCCTTCCTTCACGAACCCCAGCGATGACCACAGTGGTAATAAAGTATGGTCAAACAATGCGTGACTGACATAGCATATTGGGAGGCCGTCATTGAGAATCATTATTATTTTAAATGCAATTACAAAAAGGCCCTTTCAGCATTCAACCGACATGCAACAATGTATCGACATGTCAATCAAAATAGATTCTTACAACAAAGTGAACTCCGTATGGGTTAATTTCGACTCGTAAAAGTAATTGGCTCCTGTGATCCCTGCAGCCCACGAGAGGCACTACACACTCAGCACTGTCAATAAAAAAAATATTCTGGAATCAAATTGCGATCAACAAAGTGACTTGACAATTCATAAAATTGCAATGGGGTAGACGCGAATCAATGCACGACAAATGGTCAATGTAGGAACCCGGCAATTCATCAACAGGAATGTATTCTTATGCTCGCGAATATGGGCATCAAAGCACAGACGTAGGAGTCTATAAACCATGTAAATTATAGTCACAGGTTGCGCTAACGTTACATTTAAGCGTGGTCAAAACCGTACACACAAAGCGGAAAACAATGAGTATCAAATAGGATGGCAAAAAAGAAGACAAAAATAGCTGATCCTGCCATCTGTAAGTCCCTCCCCTCTCTCTCTCTCACCTGCACGTCTTGTGACTTTCTCAGGATGTTGTGCGGTAGTCAATGCTCTCTTCCGACTCCCTTGCATATCACACACACACACACTCACCTACATACCCCCTGCAGTGCATAACCTCCCATGTGTACGTAGCCTTCTCACCAACCCTTCTGTACATAGAGAAATAGAACCCCCACAGTATAGCCTCCACAGGCTGCTGCTGCTGCTGCTGGGTGGGGCAAGTGCTCTCAGACAACACCGATGAAGGCCGGCACGGTGCATGAGCAGGTGGCGTGGTCGCAACAACGACCGGCCAGCCACCTTTGTCTCCCCCCCCAGAGCCGATGTTTACACATCGCAAAGGCGTTTCGGGGGCTTGAACTCAACAACTGTGATACAATAAAAAAATCACCTTCACGCTGGGAATTAGAAACCCGATGCAGTCAAAATATATCTCGGTTAAATGCACATCTAAACTACGCTTACAACCTTCACCTGCCCAGGCAAAATAAACAAAGACAAAGATCCCCCTTATAGACGTAACAGACTGTAGGGGCAAGTGCTGTTAGCAAACTCCTACGAAGGCTGGCACGGCACACGAGGGGGTGGGTGACCAGCACCACACCCGGCCACCTTCGTCTCCCCAGTGTTGATTTTTACACACCGCACCAGGTAATCATTTGAGGCCGAGTCGACCTAGGGAAGGGCCCAGGGCCGGTTCGGATAACCGTCACTGGTGTTGGCCGTGAGCGGACACACACAACTCGATTTAACCAATCAATGGACCGACCATTCAAGACACACCACAGTGCCCTGACCAGAACGACTCGATGGATAACATTGGTCACACACTTTTTCTGGCATAAGGTATTCCAACGGTTTTAATGTAATTTTGGGGTGCCGATTCCAAATCTGGCATCAGTTTTGTCTATCACATCAAGTTTTGGAGAAATCAAATATTGCATTTTCAATAAAAACTTCAGAAGAAAAATATAAAATAAATGTGGATATCTACATAAAATGATATTATAAACACACTATCTTAAAAATACAGCACCATATTTTAACACTAAAGCAGTCACTGACTCGCAACAACTTGCAATCATAAGTGACAGAGTTAATTTCGGGTAAAATCAATGAAAATGTCGTATGCCGATAGCATAAAAATGAGATGTGATAGAGCAAATCTGAGATCAGATTTGGAATCAGCACCCTGAAATTAGTCTAAAACAGCTGCAAAAGTCCAGGCCAGAAAAAAATGTTTGTTTTTTTTGACCAGTGTAATCAACTCACCACACCACTCGTTTTCCCACCTCACCGCTTACGGTCCATCACAGCTCACTCCGCCGCTGCCAAGTAAGATGAGCTATAGAGTTCTGTGCTCGACGTGAGCCAACAACACGGCCGAGCGTCGGATTCACACGTGGAAAATAAACAAATCGACCAAAGCCACTTTTACTTTGGGTGGTTGCCCCCATTGTTGGTAATGGGGACACTGGCACATTATTTTGCCAAACTGTCAAATAAAAGAAAATAATAATCGCCGACACACGAATTGGTCCAACTTTTGTGTTGAACCGGGAGCCTTGTTTGATCAGTGTTTTGTTTTCAGGTTGGACCACGTGGTAGTTTTATTCCCAAATTATTGTCATTAACACTCCACCACTGGACAAAATTATTACAATAACAAATATATTATATAAAGCTAAAGATATGATTTATAACTAATATCTAATGATAAATAACTCGTTGAGAATTATTAGCGATGTAATCATGACCATCTTGACAAGATTGCCACGTTTACAAAGAGAAAATGACAATGGATCATTGCACTGGCTACGAAAACCTGCGTATTAAGGAACATGATTTATCTTAATTAATAAAACTAAACTAAACTACTGTATTGGCCATGTAACACCCGCTGAGCCATTAGCTCTTTTACAGAAATGACCTGGCTATCACAAATGATAGCTCAACAAAGCGGCTTCTCATGCGGAAATTGATAGCAGCCAACTCTCAAGGCGTGTTTCTATACGTGGAAGGAAAAACCGCGTTCGCCGTAGAAAAATCCACACGACCACGAGGAAAACATGAATACTCCAAAATATACAGCAGGCGCCAGGGTCGGGATCGAACCCACGCCCCTCCTGCATACCAGGCGAAGGAGAAAACATCTGGCCGCCCCATAAGAGTGTATACATTACATTCATTACATGTATAACCCTTCTATGAATTACCCATGGATTTCAGCTTGGTTTTAAGATTACCAAGTATCCACTCACCAAAAACAACGCTCAACAATTACCATTCCGCATTTATAACCCTCCACGACTTAACACTCATGATTCATCACTCATCGACGTTCATACTTATTAATCACTCGCCACCAGCCACTGGGCCAGCAGTCACAACGTGCATCACTCACCGCTAACCACCAAGACTGCTGGGGGGAAATGCAAAAAAAAACGCCCATTACACACGTACACGCAGATACACGCACGTGATTACACACACATGAACATTCACACGCACCGACGGACTCATTTACATCAAGATTCATACCAAGATCCCCCAAATAGGTTACATAAACGGTTGGACCAAGTGTTGTTTGTGAGCACCTGTTAAGGTAAACATAGCTCACTCATTATGCGGTGGGGTCGTATGGACAGCGCCATGCCTGGCTGTCTGTCTCCCCAGTGCTGATGTTTGCACACCATAACCAGGTTCTCTCATTTAAGGCCTGAGTCGAACAGGGAAAGGCCTGAGTCGAACAGGGAAAGGCCCAGGCAACATTGAGACGTCACTTGCCACAAATTTTTAGCCATTACCAAGATTTGAACTCGGTTCGATATTTGCGTATGCACACCTATGCCTATGTACACCTAAGCGTACACAAAATCAGGGTGCATTGGTCAGGACACCGCCCGATGAAACCGGCAACCTGAGTTTAATTCCCGGTCGTGGCCAACAACATCGGTGGTGAGCGAAATCTGAAAGAGCGATTGCCAGCCTCCCCCAAACTCATGTCCAACCTAGACTGCCGAGTGCGGTGAAGGGACCTCATCGCGCAATGAATTGACCGTCAGCCACAAACAATGATAAAAACAAAGATCGCCGTATTGTCTGAACAAATTGTCGGGGCAAGTGCTGTTAGCGAGCACCTATAAAGGCTGGCACGGCACAAAAGGGGGTGGGTGGCCAACATCACGCCCGGCCGCCTTTGTCTCCCCAGCGGCGATGTTTACACATCACACCGGTTACTCATTTGAGGCTGAGTCGACCTAGGGGAGGCCCAGGGCCGGTTCAGATAATCTGTCACTGGTGTTCGCCGTGAGCGGAAATCGAACCCGGTTCGCCGGGTTCATAGCGCAGCGTAGCGCTAACCACTACACTACCGCTCCCCACCCACTCCCAAACACACAAATACATGTGAATAATGGCATGCGAGGGTGCCTGTGTATAATATACTGCTGTTCGCCAATCAGAATTGATTTTGGGGCTCAGGTGGTGCGGTAATGGCCCTGGTGATGGGCATGCCAACACCAGGGATGGTGAATGGAGACAAAGGAATTAAAGGCTTCAGTCTGCCACGGCACTATTTTCACGACAGCGGTTGTTTTACTTAGGGGTGGACTGGTGGCGACAGTAGTTCATAAAATGCACCGTGACCACGGGAGACCTAGGTTCGATTCCAAAGCATGGCTAACATCAGTGGAGGCATCCTAACCCCCACCACCCACCCTGTCCTCACACCCTCCTATTCATAACCGACACAGACTCGCGTTGTGAAGTATGGTTACAAAACCCTCATGACTGACACTGCATACGGAAGCCTTTATTCAAAAGTAGACACATAGCTGTAACAAAAATATGTTATCCATTTGATGATTATTTTACATAAGTGAAAATTTGCGATGCAGCGTTTTGGATTTTTCGGTTGGTGGCTCATGCAGAGTCGTGAAATTCCCAAAAACCCACTTGGGCAACGAAGTGGCGAGGAGATGGCAGGACAGCAAATGGTGTTCACGTACCCATCTGTGCAGACCTCCGAAATTCATCTCCTTTCTGTGGGCAATCCAGTTTGGCCAGAAGTGCAAAGCACGCCGTTCACCATCGCTCGCAGTCTCGCGATCCATCAACCATAAATAAAAATTCCTGCACGCGAGCCGATTTCATCGCCCCATCTCCACGGCCGTATTTCCTCTTGGGAATGTTTCTCCCCTTTGGCTGCCACTCTGTCATTGGTCTCGACCGGCGGGCACCATCCCGTCTAGTGACGTGTGCGGCCCAGGCCCACTTCACGGTCAATATGACCCGTAACGGAGGGGTTTTTTTTGTGTTAGATCTCGTAAATGTGTGTCTGTTAAACCCGCTACCACCCAACACAGCCAATTAGTGAAGGTTTGTCACGTAAAACGAAACATGGCAACTAGTTATTCGTTCAGCACACCGGTTTGTTGGAGAGTAAACCCAGTTCGGCCAGATGACACATTTATATGTACGCAATCTAAACCCCCAAAACACCCTCTATTGTGGATAATGTAGGTCACGGAAGCCTACTACGTGTCAAACTGGTCAATGCGACGTCTGTAAACTTGTGTGTCACGCGTTCCTGTTTCTGCCTTTCAGTAAAAATCCCAAACACGTATCTCCCCCAAGCTCCCCCCACTGACGTTCTCATTGCACGAGACAAAGCCATCATCCCCTTTACGGGAGGCCTCAGAGATTGTTCAGATGTAGAGGGACACAGCGGAACGGAATTGGGTCTGGTGGAGCAACGAGAGAGGAGAGATGGGGGGCTATGGTGTTCAGGGAAGGATGCCAACAGACTGATCTGTCTGAACCCTAAAAGGTGGTGGGGGGTCAGGGCCTTCTTAAACAAAGGGGGCTTGAGGGGTCTCAGAGACAAAGGGCAAGACGTCGAAAGGGCACGGAGAGGAGTGAGACACAGACGGAGACACATAATAAGCGGAGAGAGACGCAGGTGCGATACAAAAAGGGGACAGCGCGCAAACACGAAGACCAGATCGCCACGGGCAGAGATGGAGGACAAGATCGTCAGGGCAGACACGGAGAGAAACAAAGACGCAAAGCCCTTTGCCAATCCTGCATCAGTCCACTGCTGGATGAGGGCCTCCCCACGCACCTTGTCGATCACGGGCTGGGCTGCGGGGTGTTATTTGAATCATTATTTACCTGTGCTGGTTGATTTGAAGCGGCGTTACCGCAACACGGTTCGGGTGTCACTCGCCGCTGATGTTAGCCGTGAGTCCATCGGGAATGGATCGCTGCTGGGTTGTGCAACGTAGTGCGCTAAGCAACTGTGCCACCCACCGCTCCTCGTATACAAAGACAAAGATCCCCCGTATAGCCTTTAACAGACCGCCGGAGCAAGTGCAATCAGTCCATGAAGGCCGGCACGGCGCACGAGGGCTGTGGATGGCCAACACCACGCCCGTACACACACACACAAGGAGCTGACATACATCTACACAGGCATATATACAAATAACCTTTAAACGATAACGCGTGTAACCCACAGAGACTGTAGAGGCAAGCGACGTTAGCGAACACCTATTAAGTGCGGACCTAATCCCGCCCGGCCGCCTTTGTCTCCCCAGCGTTGACACTTATAGAGACGCGCGTGTAGGCTGCTGCACGCTTGCCCAGTCTACCCCGGCCTTGAATGACCCTGCTAATCACAGTTCATCACATCCCAATGAAACGCGACATCACCATCACCACCATCATCACCATCACCTGCACCACCACCAACGCGTTCACCAACCATCATCATCAGCACAATCAGCACCACCAAAGACAAAGATCCCCCGTGTAGTCTTAACATGCTGTTGGGGCAAGTGCTGTCAGCGAGCACCTATGAAGGCCGACCCCAGCACACAACGGGGTGGGTCTATATACCACGCACGGCCGCCTTTGTCTCCCCGACACCGTACCGATGTTGACACACCGCACCAGTTACTCACACGAGGCCGGGGTCTACCGAGGGATAGGCCCAGGACCGGTTCATAATAATCGCCGCTGCTATCGGTCGTGAGCGGAGAATCGAACCTTGGTGTGACCAGGTTCGTAGCGCAGCGCTAAGCACTGCGCCACCGCTCCTCCGTATCACCACCAGCACCACCATCATCGCGTTCAACACAAATGTGCGTCACAGTGCACAGCACATTGTGTCAATCCACTGCTGGATGAGAACTCACCCACCCGGGTGAGGCAGGGAGATGAGGGTGGGAGGGGGGCATGAGATTTGACCATACTTCACCACGCCGGTCCAGCACGGCACACAGTACGCAGTTAACCGACGAAGCCCTAAACGATGATTGAGCGGTATAAAATCGTAAGCCCGCCGGAACGCGCAGAGAATCGTCTACAACAACAACAAAAAGGAAACTCAACACCCGTACCCTTATTAGCGCATGCGAATGTAAATAATTGTAATTTTAAAAAACAAAAAAACGCGCTGTTTGTCGCTTACCTTGACGCGGCGACGCGATGAGGCGAACGCCTTCCCACCAAAGCAAGCAAACCTCTCATTGTATTCCCTAGTGCGCATTGGCGACATGGGTGGGGGGGGCGGCGGCGGCGGGGGGGGCGCTTCGCCGCTCTCGCGCTGGCCAATCGCGACGCGCCTCTCGCCTCGTGCGCACTACGAAATACAAACAGATGTTTTAAAGTAAGTAAATAAATAATGGTGGCTTGCCGAGGACCAATCAGAAGCGGGCGTTCGGCGCGTGGGTGGGAGGGGTCTGACGGTGGGGGAGTGGCTCTCAGCAGGAGCATAGAAGTTCGGTACAACAATACACATTTTAATGGTAGGAACCACCTGGTCCCACCAGCCCACAGGGGATTATTGTGTCCGTCCGTCGTGCATCCAAAAATGAGAGGGGTGGGGCTTGGTGGAGAGGGGAGGGGCTGGGTGGGGAGGGTGGGGAGGGGCTGGGTGGGGAGGGAGGGTGGGTGGGGGGGTGGGAGGGGTGGGGCTGGGTGGGAGGGGTGGGGCTGGGTGGGGCTAGGTGGGGAGGGGCTGGTCACCCCGTGGTGCCCTTATAAAACTCAACGTTTAACCTACTCACGCCGGCTTGTGCCCGCCCTCAGTCGGGCATATTTGCGGAATACACCACGCCGCCGTTGACTCTGGCCATTGACAGAGCAACCCAACGTTCCTACCAGCTCCCTCCGCAGGAATGTGTTTATTTGGGGATTCTGTGGTGTTGGCAGAAGTGCAACGAGTACAATTAACTAATGCAAACAAACTCAACGCATCCAATATCACCGTAGCCTAAAAATATATAAAAAGCGACTTGTCACCCAATGTTCACCGCTTCATAGGATGTATCCACAAATCTGGCTGTCCGCCTGATGAAGCTGGTTGTAATTACTGGCGAAACGTCGTACTCGAATTGTAAATGTTGTGGGCTTACTCTCCAACACACCAGGCGTGCTGAATTAGTAACGAATTCGCATGTTTTGTTTACATGACAACCCTTACTAATTGGCTGTGTCAGGTGGTGGTGGGTTTAACAACACATTTATATTGACGCGATCTAACGCAACAACCTCTATTATGCACACAGTTCGTTTGAGGTGGTGGTCTGGATAAGGCCGAGAGCTTTAGAATGTGCAGGGAACTTATTTGTGATGTAAAGAACATTTTACGATGGGTTTTCTCGTTGCATTTACATATTTTAATGATGGTATTTTATATTTGCCTTTTATGAGCGATTTAAAAATGCGTTTAGATTATTTGGCTGCTAGAAATGTCCACATTGAGATATAAGTTGTGGCCACGTCGCTTCCGTAAAACACATTCCTGTGGAGGGAGCTGGTAGGAACGTTAAGTTGTTCGGTCAATGGCCAGGGTCAACGGCGACGTGGTGTATTCCGCAAATATGCCCGACTGTGAGGGCGGGCACAAGCCGGCGTGAGTAGGTTAAACGTTGAGTTTTATAAGGGCACCACGGGGTGACCAGCCCCTCCCCACCCCTCCCACCCCCCACCCAGCCCCTCCCTGCACGACGGATGGACGGACACAATAATCCCCTGTGGGCTGGTGTAACCAGAGGTTCCTACCAGTATAATTTAATAGCTCAGTGGCCTTTACCTGGTAAAATAAAAAATAGTTCATTTTTGTTTTGTTAGTGATTTACTTACCTTTCCTTTACTTTGCACTCCTATCGTGTTTTTGTGTTGTTTGTTATAATTTTGTTCACCGTCCCTACTGGACATCTGTGAAGAAGAGCTTCATAGCTCATCGGATTCCTCTAGTATGCATAAATATTCAGATTCTGTTGCTTCCACAGGCAATTCCAATCAGGACAATACGTACTGTACAAGAGTTCGTCTTGGCTCAATGTGTGAACCAGTCGCCCTCTAGCGAAATTGATCGTAATTAAATTTCGATTTAAAGCTTTCGTGACTGCAGGGATTCATCTTCTTGGTTCTTTTTTTTCCATTCTACGTGACTTTACCGAAAGAACCAAGAAGATGATCGTAATTACTTACAGAAGAGAGAATATATAAACGAAACTATTTTTATTTTACCAGGTAAGGCCCACTGAACTATGTAGCGCTTTTTTCATAAGCGACCTGGCCACAAATGATCGCTCAAGGAAGTGGCTTATCACGTGGAAATTTATAGTAATCAAATACTGTACATTTCTGTGATAGCAATGCACCGACATATATGTAAAATGTATGAATATTTATTATGTTAAATTGTGTTATGTATTATATGCTTTGCGGCCAACTGTGCTCTATGCAATAAAGAGAGGGTCATGCCTATAAACGTTTGGCAGTTTAACCATCTTAGTTCAAGGAAACGTGACTGATGTCACAATGATGAAACCGGTCAAGAGTTTGCTTGTGTTGACTCAAAGCTGCTTTGTGTGTGCAATCTCAGAAGGATGTGTGTGCGGCTGATGGGATGAGAAAAACACGTTCATTTTTGTACGTGGACGGGCAGAAATGTGGAGGCATATTGTGTTATTTTATTGTGACGGAAATAAATGCGCACCAAATTATTCATTGAGAAAGGACACGGAGCCTGCTTTAGAGCTTCTCCCGTCTTAACTTGAATTTTTTTATCACGATCACTGAGCACAGGCCCAAAACAATACGTTGTCTGCAATAAAGCGCGCAACTGTTGAATTTGTAACGAATAATACGAGCTTTAAATTAGAGAACGTACAAGTCCTAAATCATGTGTGGAGGAATGAATGAGTGACATTCATCGGAACAGTCGCAATGGTAGAAGAGTGATGCGCTTTCACACTAAACGTGTTCACAATTATATTTATTGGTCCATTGCTTGCATTGTACATTATTAAACTGTCTATTTAAGTCACGGTCGATCAAACATGTTTCATATGGACGATATATTGCAGTAAAAATTAATCGAGCAGCCCTGAATAGTTGCGGTGGCGAGATGTTAACTACCTCGCCTGGTATGCAGGAAATCGTGGGATTCGATCCTGACCCTGACACCTGCTGTATATTTTGAGTTTGTGTGTCTCTCTCCCCGTGGTGACGTGGAATTCTGTCCGGGTCCTCCGGTTTTTCCCTACTTTCTATATTACTTGGCTGCTGCAAATTTCCACATGATAAGCCACTTTGTGGCCGGGTCGCCTCTGACAAAAAGAGCGAATAGCTTAAGTGGGCTTTGCCTGGTCAAATAAAACTTGTAGCTTAGTTTTTTGCTTGCTTACGCCACTGCTGATGAGTTTCCACGAGAGGGAGCTGTAGAAAGAGCTCGATCCGTGTCCGTAACAAATTATATTTAGCTGCTGGAGCACGCACCTACAGTTGTTCCAAGCTAAAATTAGAATTATGCCCTAACTTGATACCGATACATCAAAGAACACAAAATTCAAAACACCGACTGTGGTCCTTTGCTATGGAGTTGAGAACGGTCGTGTGCTGTGTCTGCGGCGCCTAGTCGTGACCCAGTGTTCAATACACACAGATGCACTCGCCTTTCATTGTACCTTTGTAATGACAATAGATTCAACCTACGGTAGGAGTGGACTGGTGGCCACGAGAATGATCGAGAATAGGGGCGTGGCCAAGTGATGTAAGGGGACAGTGGAGTCAACCTGTAGAGCAGGGGTGGGGAACGTCCGGCCCCCGGGCCGTACAAGGCCCGCGAAATCATTTGATCTGGCCTTGCAAGGCAACCGCAGGCGGGATTCGAAATTCAATAAATCGAGGAGCAAACCTGGAAAAGCAGTTGCGAGTAGCAACATCATCAATACCAGCTAACATCACACGCCTCGCCAAAGAGAAGCAGTTCCAGACATCACATTAGGGGTGAGTTAATGAAATGTTTGACCAAATATAACATGCTAATTTTTAAGTTGATCATTTTGTATGGCCCACGAATGATGTTATAAATATCCAAATGGCCCTTGGCAGCAAAAAGGTTCCCCACCCCTGCTGTAGAGCGAGTGGTCTAGGGCCAGCGAGAAGGTTCGGGAATAGGGGCGTGGCCACGGGATAGGAGCGTGGCCACGGGATAGGGGCGTTGCCACGCACCGTTTATAAAGGAAATGCGCGGGAGACTCGTGACAGTTGCGATGGGGTCTTCGCCGGCTGGAGGGTGAGCACGTGGCTCATTAACAGGTCCCTGTGGGGTGGGCTGGTAGGAACGAACAGAGGCCTAGTTCTAGGCTTTAGGCCTAGCTGTAGGCTTTAGGCCGCTGTGAGTTAATTTTTAATTAAAATGTTTTAATTATTTATGTAAAAGCTTTACATTTATTAAAAAGATCAGGGAATGTAACATTGTTAAACATTAACTCCCTTTCACACACGCGGGGGTACGATACGAAGGGAGAGTGTGAGGCCTAGTTCTAGGCTTGAGGCCTAGTTCTAGGCTTTAGGCCTAGCTGTAGGCTTTAGGCCGCT
>CM025662.2:2954587-2967733 GCA_014621495.2 Entosphenus tridentatus | reverse complement strand
GAAGCGCAAGCAGCAGTTGCAAACGTGCGCACGCTGCTCGGGTGCTACCTTAGTTTCTCCCCACAATCAACTCATCGTGGTGCCGCAACGAGGGGGGGGGGGGAGTTGGATGGAGAAGCCAAATAGGGACGGAAAACTGGGAGTTTTGTTTGTTTGTTAAATACGAAAGGGAAGTCCATGAAAGGGGAAACAAAGCGAAACTGGGAAGTGGTTTCAATTGGAGGCTGTGGGATAGAGTATTTTTTTTATTCCGCGGCTATGTGAATGGTTAAAAGATTAAACACGAGTGAAAACGAACAAAGCGTTTTGTGGGAAAACAGAGCACGGATTAGCCACTTGGCCCGACAACACGGCTCAAGAGCTGGGTTCTTGTGGAGACCTCCGGTGCGCAATGGACCCATCGACCCCTTGCTCACTGCCACCTCTGCAAGAGCGCAGATACGGACTAAGGGCCCGGGGGAGCATTGTCCACCAGACAGCCTGGTCTTCCAGCAGCCATAGCAAGCAGATGTGTATAGAGCCCTGTGTAAGTAAGTGCAGTGAGGGGGCAAGGGGTGGGTTGGAAGGGGGAAGCAAGTGCACCTGTCACAGGCCAGACAAAAATGTTTTCCTGATTTAGGGCACAGTTTGTTCTAAATTCAAGTGTGCAGACGGGTGTGTGGGGGGTGGAGGAGAGGCAAGCGAGAGTGGAGAGCGATAGGGGAGACTGGGACCAATGCGTGAGGAGGGTAGCGGTGATGGATGGGGTAGCAGAGAGGATTGTTGGAGAGCCCCAAATCTGGCGAGGCGCCCTGCCGACGGGCATCGTTAGATGTCGAGGAGCATGATGCGGGGATCTTCCACCGCTGCCTTGATCTTGCGCAGGAAAGTCACGGCCTCCCTGCCGTCGATGAGCCGGTGGTCGTACGTGAGCGCCACGTACATCATCGGCCTGATTTCAACCTGCGCAGGACGGAAGGGGTGGGGTGGGTGGGGACAAACGCGCAGACGTAACGGCACAGGTCAGACGCGCGCGTGCACAGGTTGATGGGACGCGGTGATGGCGGCGCACGCCTGTAATCCGGCACGGTGACGGCAGCGAGGGTTGGTGGAACGCACAAATGTTGCGAACCTCCCTTCCCCATCGGTGGGCATCGAGGGAGGTGCCACACCCTGGCTTGCCATGAGAAGGCGGGTAGTGCGAAGTGCGGACTAGCACCATCTGTCCATGGAGTGTTGCCCTCTCGCATGCGTGGGTTTTCTCTGGGCGCGCCGGCTACCTCCATCACGTATGAATGCTCATGAATTGGCCGAAAACGTCTCAATATACAGAGGACTGCAGAGCTCGGACAATCGTTGGTAGCACCGGCTCGCCGCCGCACTGCTGACTTTCCAGCTCGTCCCGTGGCTCTTCGGCGATTGCAAGATGCCATTTGCACGAACGGACGATGCGGGTGGTGGAGAGATGCGGAGCGGGATGGGTCGAGGGATGCGGAGCTAGGCGGGGGGAGGGATACCGAGCGAGGCGGGCGGAGGAATGCGCGACGTTACCTTGCCGTTGATCGCCACGGGGCGGTCGTTGATGGCGTGCATGCCCAGGATGGCCGACTGCGGCGGGTTGATGATGGGCGTGCCGAAGAGCGAGCCGAACACGCCGCCGTTGCTGATGGTGAAGGTGCCGCCGTCCATGTCCTCGATGGCCAGCTCGTTCTTGCGCGCCTGCGCGATGTGGGCGCCGGGAGGACGAGAGAGAGAGAGTTCGCGGCCGGGCAAGATGCAACGCGACAGGCGGGGAGAGGGGGCGGTGGTGGTCGAGCTATAAGACGGCCCGAATTTTGGTCAAATGTGAAAATGTCATGCAAATTACTACTTGTTTGACGAGTGTTTAAACCGGGAAAGCCTCACCGAGTCTCAAGACCGTTTGTCAGGGAGGTTCCTGTCAATTCTTGCGCATGTTGCCGCTGTGTGCGTAACCCCATTTGAGTCGTTTGCAGGGAATTTTTCAACTTTGGGACATTTGCCCAATACCAGTTGCGATTGTGTGGTTTTTACTTTTATAATCTACGGGGAGGAAACCCACGCAGGACAGGAGGAAAACTTACAATCGTCACGCAGAAAGACGCCAATTCTGAATATTTCCCGCAAAACTCTCGATTGGGATCGCACGCAAGCAGCAACAGCAGCGCCGACGCCTGCTACTCTAAAACTATTGGAGACCGTGAAACACGGCGCCTTCCTACGTGATAGCCTTCCACTCTCAAATGGTGCAAACGTCAAACACACCAAACTACAGGTGACCCCTGACTTACGACGGATCGACTTGCAACCTGCCGCTTTTTCGACCGTTCTTATAGCAAGCAAGACCCCCGCAGTAACGACCAAAACTAACGACTGCTACCGACGGCGAGTCGATTGGCGACGGAGTCTGCGCCGTGTCATGCGGAGGACTCGTCGCCTGATGGAGCTGCTTTGCTCTTCCGCCAGGTGTGTACGTACAGTAGAGCCCCACAGTCTGCAGCTTCGCCTCGAGCGAAAGCAGCGTCTCTTTCGCAACGCTCTTCACTTTTTTATGCATTTTCTTAAAATAAAAAAAATAAAATTCCCTTTCACTATGTCTGAGAAGAGGAAATGTGACGCACATGCAGAAATGTACTTAAGGGTTTTGAAATGTGTTTGCTTTTACTTCATAAACGTTTGTAAAAGTTATGTCACGTTACAAATAAATGTTCGTTAGGGTTATTTTCATTTATTTTCGTGGTCAATATTGGTGCTTTTACGGTAAGTAATCCGTTTCCAGGAACGGAACCCCAATTTATAACATCGGACCTATGGATAAGTCAAGATTCGACCTACGACGGCTCAACTTGCGAACGTAGTCCAGGAAACAATTAGGTCGCAGGTGCGGGGGTCGCCTGTATTTATTCGTATTATTATCATCAACACTCACCAAAAACTGTTAGATCATTGAACAGGCTTGTCCGTGGCGATACTGACGATACGGTACAAGATCCGCGATAATCGTGTCGTCCTATTGCGGCGAGGGCATGGCCCACGGACGTGGGGCATCACAGAGCTCCCTGCGAGTTGCCTTCAAATGACCTCTGGTCCGCACAGTAGAGGGCTGCACACTTCCCCACCCACTCTCTGCATGCGACAGACTGCCGCATGACAGAAAAACCTAATAATTACATTTATAGCGCTGGAGATTGGCCAAATTTGGCACACAGCCATATTAAATGCGATGGGTTTTTATGGCACGCAGTTATTGACGACTGGGCTGAAACTATCATATCATTAGACTTTAGAATGCAGTTTAATCACAAAACAGTCTACGTTAGTCTATGGGTCTTCTACGCGAGTCCACGGGTCTCTATGTGAGTCATTTGTGACCAGTCTAAGACTATCATATCAATAGACTTGAGGACTGGGTTTTAATCACAACTCGCTGCCTGGAATCAAACACGCAGGATCACACAGCCAACAGTCTCAGCTCAGCGCTCTGACCTCAGAGCCACCCGGCCACCTACATTCTTCATATGCTTTAGAAATACCCATTTATTATTACACAAGCTAAGCTTGCATGCAGACTCTTATGCCGGCTTACGGAATTGCATTGGAATCTTTGTTAAGCCGACCGGCAAACGGGGTCAGGCCAATGACAATCACTGAGCCCTATGGATTGTGCAGAGGCCCACAGTCTCACGCAGACCAACAGAATGAAACATGGACTCGCAGACTCGTACACTCTCCGCCCCCGTTTATATCCCGGGTTCAACACCTTTATTTCCCCTCTGCCGATAGCTAACTGCTTCTCTCTCTAAAAAAAATAAAAGTTCCACTTGACATGTAGGTTTTCGCAGACAATATTATGATTCGTCGTTCATTTTCGGGTTCGGCCACCGTTTGTTTGTGTGGAGCGTCATAAGATGCGGTCAAACTAAAACTATTTTTTTTATTTTACCAGGTAAAGCCCAGTGAGCGGTACAGCTCTTTTCAGAAGCAACCTGGCCACAAATGATAGCTCAATGGAGTGGCTTATCACGTGGAAATGTATAGCAGCCAAATACTCTAAAAGCACGTGGATTCTAAACGTGGAGGGAAAAACCAGAGGACCCGGAGAAAAATCCACGAGACCACGGGGAAAACATGAAAACTACAAATATACAGGTGTCACATGGTCGGTATCGAACCTATGACCCCCGGCATACCAGGCGAGGGAGTTAACAATCTTCGCCACCGTGGCGATACACAAACGCACGGCGGGCACTGCGTCATACCTTCTCGCCCATCTCGAAGATGGCCCTCTCAATGTCGGCAAAGTTCATGGGGCCCACGTTCCTCAACACGGGCACCACCAGGCCCTGTCGGCAAAAAGTTCAACAGCAATCGTCGCCCGAGCAATCAATTTCTGCACCTCCGGATTAGCACGGTCGGCTACATACGGTGCAAAATAAGTTAAACACACATATATATAAAACATACATTTGCAGGCAAGTGTATGCATTAACCCCCCTTTGTCAGAGCAGGTACCATCTATTACACACACAGGATGTTCTGTTGCTATCTAGTAGCAACATCTGGCAGAAAAAAAACATTGGACACAAGGACTAACCAGGGTCATGCCCCGATCATTAATTCGTTCTGAAAAACGACCAAAAATGGAACAAAGTTAGCAGAATAAACTTTTTAAAAAGTGTCTCGCTGCGGGGTGATACACGGTTGAAGAGCGCAGTTGTGAAAGAGTTAATTAGTATTACACACGTTGTTACAAAGTGTGCTATGCAGCACTTTGGACCTGACACGTACATTGATGGAAAATGCTAAATTTTCCCCTTATTTATGCCAAAGACTGGCAGAACTTTGTCTGTTTTCCCCCCACCAAATATTGACGCAAACAGGCCTTGAGCCACCACATAAATAACATCAATAGAGATTCACCGCACAACAGATTTTGGTTCTAAAAACCGGTCAGGAGCCATTGTGAATACAAGTCCCCTGTTGAAGGGACACCTGGGTTATAAACTGATATAATGGACGGCACACCACATGAACAAATGGGTTACCGAGCATAATAGTACACGGTGGATTTCAAAACGATGGGTCAGTTAGAAAGCAAACAAGAAAAAAATTGTCCCCGAAACCACCAAAGGACGCGTTGAGAAAGAGGAGCAACGTGAAGCGAGAGCTGGGACAGTGAAGATGAAAAGTCCAACGAAATCTTCATCGACATCGTCACCATGGGAGTACGCAAGATACATTTTCACGTACAATCTACTGGATGAAGGCCTCCTCCACACTGTTGTTGGTCGTAGGGGTTTGTTCGAGCATACCAGGTATCACTAGCTCGCCACTGATGTTGGCCGTGAGGGCTCGGAATCGAAATGAAGGTTGCTTGGTTCGAATTTGCGGTGAGCCAGTGACTGGGCCATCGGCTCCACTCCCAATGTATTGCTCTGATATTTAAAACACTGTTATAACACTAAATTGAAATCTTGGCGACAGATAATCATTTGGACACAGCTTCGTCCAGGATAGGAAGCTGACACGGTCAGCGACAGAGAACTTTCATACAAAAACGCTGTGCACGCGGAGTGTTGTTTCACCATCACGCTGTTCCCCGGGGATGCTGTGTGTGCCTATTGTGCTCCACGTTAGCTGTGTATTTCCTGTGCGCTTTGAAGAAGGCCCATTGCCCAAAACGTCACCTGCTACATGTTTTGTCTTAGGGCCACACGGTGGTATTAACTAATATGTTTAATAAAAAAAGTGTTCTTTGTGCTTGTGCACAACTGCCAAAGCAGTATCACCAGAAAACTTGTGCATGTCCAGATCAGGTGCCAAAACATATCTTGGGAATAGTTTTTTTTACGCACATGGCTGGATACTTGGAGAGTACCTGGAGAAAACACGTTGAAATATGATGACGTTGAAATATTCAAAATTTTCTTTTTTTTAACTCGGTTGCCAAGCGCAGGGCCAGAAGGCCCACATCACCAAGTGGCCAGCAATGAACGGCACCCTCAAAAGTGCAACAGAAAGAGTGAATACTTTTTTTAATCGAGCAAAGATATAAGCGTTTGGGGGGGGGGAAGCAACAAATATGGTAAGGAATTCCAGAGTGGAGCAGTACAAGAGAAAGAAGCAGAAAGAGAAGCGTTGTGGCCTATAGGGTGGTGAATGGGTGGGTGAGTGAGTTGTTGTGATGACATAACATGTGGTGAGTGAGTGGGTGAGCGAGAAAACGAGCCGTTGTGAGCTACAGTGTGGTGAGTAGGTGTATCGTTGTGACCTGCAGTGTGGCGAGTCAGTGAGTGAGCGTGTTATTGTGACCTGCAGTGTGGTGAGTGAGTGAGTGAGCGTGTTATTGTGACCTGCGGTGTGGTGAGCGAGCGTGTTATTGTGACCTGCAGTGTGGTGAGTGAGCCTGTTATTGTGACCTGCAGTGTGGCGAGTGAGCGAGCGAGCGTATTGCTGTGACCTTCAGTGTGGCGAGTGGGTGGGTGTGCAGTGTGGTGGTTGAACGTGGTGTGGCTGAGTCTGGTACCCCCGAGTCCTCAACATTGGCTGACGATTATCACGGTTGGCTACGTACGGGTGTACGAAAGAAGTTCAACGTACATACGTACATGCGCACGACGGGAAAGTCGGCACGAAACGCGAGCACGCAAAACACCACCGTCGTCGCTTTACCTTGGTGGTCGACACGGCGACGCTGATGTCGATGTAGTCCCGGTACACGATCTCTTTCGTCACGTCGTCGATCACTGAGGATGGGGGCGCACAGCGCACACACGCTCGCAGTCAGCGCCGCGGCGACGCGCTCGCACGTCACCAGCCCCTCGCGTTACGACCCGGCGCTCGCTTTCTCGTCACGTGCGGATTGAGTGAAAATCTAACCCGCTTTTCCTGCCACACCGGGACAATTTGGTTCATTCACGAGGCGTTGCTTAGTCGACAAGCCCGAGGCGCATTTCTCTCGTTGATGTCACTCCGTCATTCCGCCGCACACTTCGTCCGTCCCAACGTCCTTCCTTGTTGGATATCATCGAGCGACGCCATTGCTTTCCTTCATCTCCGTCTCTCCACCAAGAATCTTGCCTCGATGACCTCCTTCAGATCACTCTCCTGTCACTAACCACCAGGCCAATCACTTAGCTCATTCCCCTGTCACTAAACCACTTGGCCAATCACCTCCTTTAGCTAATTCCCCTGTCACTAATCACTTGGCCAATCACCTCCTTCAGCGCATTCCCCTCTCGCTAACCACCAGACCAATCCAGATGTCCTTCCTCTCCCCGATCGATCGGGTGAGTCCACGTTCTTGTCATCCCACCAGGCGCCAGGATCCCCCCCCCACCAAGGTTTGTTTTCCTAGCATTTGGGACGTTTCGATGGCCTTGGGTGGAGGGGAGTACCTCCGTTGACGACGGGTTGTTCCTGCAGGGCGAAGGCCACGGCCTTGACGAAGGGCGACATGAAGCCGAGCTTGAGGCCGTGCTTCTTGAGGAATACGTCCTTGTGCCGATTCCGCATCTCCATCACGTTGCTGCAAAGGGCGCGCCAAAAAATGATCGTTGGCGACGGTGAAATTTCGGAACGCGATTCTCGTTTATTAATCGGAGAGGGAGAGAGAGACTGGTTCGGAGAAGTGGGAAACCACGCACATAAGTGAAGATAGCCAGAGGCAACAATCGCCAAAGCTCTGTGGGTCCCATATTGGAGAAATGCACGCTTGGAATTACACTGAGAAACAGAAAGGTGAACACGTGGATTAGTGAAGATGTGCAGATTAATGACATCACGATGGACGATGGGGCCAAGGATAACAACAGGGTGGGCAGCCAAGGAATGGGACGCGTCTTGAGAGGACATCCGTGGAGGAGATGGAGCGATGAAATCAGCTTGTATGCAGGTGTGAGGTGGACTGTTTCTGTTGCAGGATCACGAGAGGGGGTGGCGGAGCCCTGGGGAGGCCTTCATCCAGCAGTGGATGGTGGCCCACCAGTACACGATAACAAACCTGTCAACCCATTCGGTTCACCCAAATTCTTGATCAGGGAAATGGAGTTCAGGTCCATACGGCGTACAACCATTTAAATACGGGCAAAAAATAATAATTGTTATAAACAAAAATTATGTTTCTCCCTTGTGATGGGACTTTGTAGGATGAACGTTGAGATTTATTAGGGCACGGCGTGACCAATAAGGTCTGAATTGGTCTGAAATAAGGTCGGGCACCAATAAAGAGTTGACAGCTAGGCAATTAAATTTTGCAACGCTATTTTTTGAGGAGTTGCATTCTAAGCATTTCTTAAGCCATATTAAAAAACTGAAGCTTTAGTGCAAAGGTTCAGGAATTCCTGCCAAATTAAAGCTCAAATGCATAGCTTCAAGGATTCTTGGCTACGTTTCATATATAAGGCAATCATTGCAATTGGACTGGCCCAAATATGGTCACACACGAGACGTGTCCTGGAAAGACGATGGTTACCCAAAAGACAGGAGAGGGGTCATTCCACCTCCCAGACAATCACGGAGAAGATGATTACGTCGGGAAGCCAAACCAGCCGTAGCCAGACGTGTGCTGGGAAGGTGTGGAAGACCCCGCACTTTACCCCAGCGCAAACGACCTGCCGATCAACTTAATTACGGTGCGCCCAATTGCACTGCGGTGGCACGGCCCGGCGAGAGCGCGTTCGCCGCTTGACGCAGAGGGTTCGCGGTGCGAATCCGGCAGGCCCGCCCTGGTGATCACCGCGGGTGCATTAACCGTAACGCACGACCCACCGTCCGTTAAGGATCCCGTGACATCATTCGTAAGAGTGGGCCGTTTGTGTGCGGGCGTCACGGTCCAAATTTTTTGCTAAATTTGAAAAATTAACAGCAACTTAATTAACTGGGTAATAGCCACAGCAACATCAACCCCCGAGTAGCATACTTTGTACCGAAACTTTATGATTTTTTTATTTTATTTTATTTCTACCTACGTGACTTTACCAAAAGAACCAAAGAGTAAGAGTATGAGTTTGTACCGGCCCTTTTGTTAATCCACATGATAATAAGCGACTTCGCTGAGCTATTATTTGCGGCCAGATTGCTTCTATAAAAGAGCTATGTAGCTCAGTGTGCCTTACCTGGTAAAATAAAAAAAACAGTTCAGCTTTTTTTTAAAGTGCCTTCAGATTCGGCGAGGCTTTTCTGGGTAAACAAGAGTATTAATAATAAGCCCGCTTACAGAAACATGCAACGTTAGGCCAACGTTGGTATGTGGTTTGAAACGTCGGCCCAACGTTGCCCCAACATTGGCTCAACGTTCGAGACGTGGGGGCATCAGGCAGGTATTGAGCAGGGCAAGGGCTGCGCGCTCACCTCATGTCCACCTCGTTGAAGGTGGTGAGCATGGCGCAGGTGTTCTGCGCATCCTTGAGACGCTGGGCGATCCGCAACCGCATGCGGTTCATCTTCACCTGCGTGGCCGTGCAAACAGACCGGACCATCACGATCATCCACAAACACGGCGACTCTACCTCCCGCCCCCCTCCCTTCACCCCACAGAAAGAATTTCGGATTACACGTATCAATCGTCGCCCCATATCGGCAGACTAACGCCCACTTGCAGGCCCGTGCGAGTTCACCTGGTGTCACCAGGGACGTCTGCCGCCGGGGGTGCTCTTGGAAAGGTTGAGATGAAATGCACTCTTGATATGCAGTGTCATTTAAGCACCCCAAAAACGCAGAGATAATTGAGTTTGCGGTATTAAATGGAAAGAAATGGCTTTGTCTTTTGTTTTTTGGGCCTCATCAGCAGCGTGCAGCCTGTTAAACAAATGCTGCCGTGTTGCCAGACTTCACGGACAAGAGCTCCCCGTGAACATCATGGGGCCCAGTCGTCCTGAACCAGAGGTGGAAATTCCACATTCCTCTGGTGGGGGCGAGTCTTACGGCAGACTGCTGACTTTCCCACAAAGCGGTACTCCTTTATTCGACCGTGGGGGGGGAATGGTGGTCCGAGCCAACCCCCCAACTAGGATTTCAACTCTCAACCTTCCGACTGCGAGCAGCCCCCTCTTACTGCTGGCCAGATGGGGTCACCGGGCAGAACCTCGAATGACCCGACTAAACCCCGTCATCTCGTCAACGCTAGCCTCACATGTTCTTCCTGCAGCTCTCCGCTCTGTTGCCGGCTGCTTTGCATTACAGGCTTAAGGGCCTCCCCGTTATGGAAACCACAAAACAAAAAAAGACAATCCACATGTTGTTGCGCAATCGGTGCCCTCCATAAGCCAGCGGTCACCGCGATCGTTTTCCACCGTGCGCCTGGGGGGAGGGGAATGTTCTTACGCGGTGTTCCCCACGCGTCGGGATAGCGCCGGCGCCCGACGGCACAGCCGCTGTCACTTGGACATCGGCCACTGCGGACACACGCAAGCACGCGGGAACATTTTAATCTCACGGTACCTTTACGTTCACGCCCGCCCCCACCCCCCGCAACCCCGACAGTGATAAGACGGCTGGGCACGGGGCCATCACGGTACGGGTGGGCTTTTTTCCCCACTGGGTAATTTGCCGAGCCGAGCCGGACGCCAAACCGCGGAAAGGCTGGCTCGGGGCCAAGCAGGGCCAGGTGGCGCATTCAGTGTGAAAATAATTGATCGTCAAATTAAATCACGACCATTAATTGGCACAATTAACCGAATAGAGTTACCCTTGCAGATTGTAAACAGGCACTGGTAATCGAGCTATTACCCGCCACAAGGATACCGCGTCTCCCTTGTTGAGACGTGACGAACCCACACGGATTCAGGGTCGCGATGTTAAGACATCGTGGCGAACGGTGGCTGCAGGTGGTCACGCGAATCAACCGCACACGAATCGAATACAACCAACGGGAATGCACAATGCAATCGATGCACTGGGGAGGCGGTGGGGGGGCGTAAGAGTCGATTCTAATCGATCGATGTTTAAATCGTTGAATGCACACATCTGATCGCATCCTCCGATATCACACGGCAGAGGTGTTCGCTAATCTTGCCGTGTGTGCGGACTGAGAACACAGCCGCAAGTTCTGTTGGCGGGACCGCAGCCACCGGAGAATCCTGAAATGTGGCCAGTGAGCGAGGGCAGCCGGGGAGGGGGGGGGTGGTGGAGGGGGGGGCCTATGCAAGGTCACCACGGTTACGGCAACAGTCAAAGTGACTCGGTGATCGCGGTGGATAAACAAGACCACGCTGACCCCGGTACTCCTCCGATCCCTCCACCGGCTCGCCAATCTAATCCCGGATAAATTTGAAGCACAAGTTTCACCGTCTCCACGGATCCTCTGTGGGCTCACTCCTGCCTACCTCTGCCCTCTCGTCTCACTTCACTTTCCCTCTACGTGCTCTCTCAAATCTTCCCCTCTGGTCTCACTCAATCATGTTTTTTAAAAAAAAATGGACATGTGGAAAGGTTTGCGTTAGTTACGTGACAAGTGCAGTACGGTGATGTTGCGGATGTATACCGGCGGAGCGAGGAGTAAGGCGGCCTGCGCCTTAAACCTCGCTCTGCCAAAACGCCGCCTTCACACCGAGCCCGAGCTTTACCAGGATTAAGGTAAATTAAATGATTTATAGCGTTACGTGATCCCTTTCATTTTGTTGCATTACGTAACTGTTTGTTTTCTCTGCTTAGACCTATCTTTTTTCCCACATGTTTCTATTGCTACTTTTATTCATTTTAACTTTTATTTAATGAGTTATTTACTGTAAGTACTTTATTTAAAACAATTACAACTTTGACTGCTGATGGTCTCAGCCAACAGGGATTGGAGATGTCTAGGCCTAGAATAATGCACGGTCAACTAATATTTGGAAGGGACTGCTTTCTGTTAACAATAAATATTAACATGTTCCGTGGTATTCAAAAAAGATTGGATACAGTCTATGTTCCACTAGTTTCATTATGGGTAGTGCTAGCGTAGATATTCGATCAAATGAAAGAATCACAGGAAGTGCAGAGCCTATGTACAGCGATACGATACAGGTCGCGATAGAAAACGGACGACAGCGAGATACAATACCGAGAGAAAACGACCCTAATAATCGGGTAGGAGAGGCACAGCTATTTCCGGCTATGGGATTCTATCGTTGATTTTGGTGGGAAATTGTTTAGTTTACGACATACAGAGCGTTGTCGGAAACCGAACCCTTCCGTAACCCAGGGACTGCCTGGACTCCACTCTACTCTCCCCTCCGCGACCAAGGCTTTCTGTCCAAGGCCCCCGGGCGACCATCACTCAGTGGGAAGTTCGCTCATTCTCCTTTGCTGCTCCCATTGTCTAGAACCCCCCCTTCCCCACCCCCACACCAGGTCACCCGTGCTGTCGACTCCCTGCCACCGTTCAAGTCCAGGCTCAAAACCTCCCATTGTTCCCTGTGGCTACGACCGACCGCCGCTCTTCAATCAACCCGCCCACCGTCTCTGTGCGGCGTCCCGAGACGCGGCCGCGCGGTGACGCGATATAACTCCACACGGTGTTAAGACCGACCCCGACATCCGCCCTCGTGACTCAAGTCACCACCTCCCCAGTGCCTCTTCCGATGCCACGTCCACGCCACCTGGTGGTGGAGCCACGCATGCCCACCAGCTCCAACCACGTGTCCACTGCTACGTCTCAGACGGTAGGGTAAAGGTGCAGCCCTTGGAATGTATAGCCTACTCCACTGCAGGGGAAAGGGTTTGCCCTGCTGGAGGAAGCTCTAGAGAGCCCCTCTGGAGGGCATTTGGCCTACTCTTCCACAGCTCATACTGACCTAATTCAGATAAAACTAATCATTAGCCTCATTATTGGAGAAATGTTTTTTTGTTACTTATATTCTCTCCAAAACAACACTCACGATTGTGTTGCGTTGTATTAAAATCTTCTGACCCGTATCTTTAAAAAGAGACAAGCCTATAAACAACCGACAGTTCACATCAGCATTGGCTCGAGCAAGTCCGATTGCTGGGGATACACCGAGTGTCGAAACTGGTCCGGAGTTGTGCTTGCACTTGACCAATGCTTCGGGTATTTTTGCACTCCCACAAGGCTGTGTGGTTGACTGCAAGTGTAAACATTTATTTAATCTTTTAAACGTGGCGGGGCCGATTATATGGAGATAAAACATCCGCTTAATTATTCTGTTAATC
>CM025662.2:2940856-2954187 GCA_014621495.2 Entosphenus tridentatus | reverse complement strand
TTTTATTATTTTATTATTTCCATTCTACGTGACTTTACCGAAAGAACCAAGAAGATGAATACTGTACTTATTTCTGTGATTATACTGTAAACAATTGTATAATACTAGTGTTTACTTACGCAAGAAGAAAAATATTTAAAGGTATAATTTTGTTTATTTAGTTTTGTATATTTATTATGTTTATTTCTTTTATTTCTGTTTATTTAGGTTTCGCACGCATGTGTTATATAGTTACTGTAGTTATTTGCATGTATATTTTTCGCCGGCCAATATAATTTTGCAAGCTAAATAAAGGCTCCGCTTTGATATTCGTCCATTTTTGACATTAGTCCATGCTCTGGTCCCTAACCAGACGAAAGTGCGAGGTATACCTGTATACGCAAAATATCAGCCGCCGGACAAAGGTTCGTTGAGGCTATACGGGGAACCTTTGTCGTGTGTGTTGTGGGGGAGCGGTGGCACAACGGTGAGCGCACCGCTCTACACACCAGACGACCCGAGGTCCATTCCCGCTCATGAGCAATAACACTGGCGGATATTTTAACCCGTCCGTGGGCTCACCGAGGTCTACTAGGTCTTAAATGAGAGCATCTGCTGCGGTGGGTAAACATCAGCATTGGGGAGACAAAGGTGGTGCCAGCCACCCACCGCCTCGTGTGCCGTGCCAACCTTCGTAGGTGTCGCTCGCTCGTCCCAACAGTCTGTTAAAGGCTATACGGGGGATATTTGTCTTTGTGTGCGTGTGTGTGTGCGTCGTACCGGTGATCTTGAGTTTGAAGAGCGGGTTCCCAGCCTCCACCCTGCCCCCGTCCTCCACCAGCAGCTCCTGGATCACCCCACTTGCCGGGGCCGGCACCTGGATAGAAGTCTGCAAACCAGCGGCCAAGAGAGACAGATGAAATCAAGTTAGATCAAGAAGAGTTCAACACGTAGGCTTTAGCGGCCAATATCATCCATAATACAGGTTTTTTGGGTTAAATTGCATAAATATATAAATGTGACGTTAAACCCGCCACCACCCGGCACAGCCAATTTTGTAAGGTTTGTCACGTAAACAGAACGTGCCAATTCGTCACTAGTACAGCGCACTGGTGTGTTGGAGTGCAAAGCCGTAACATTTACAATCCGAGTACGACGCTTCACCAGTAATTACAACTAGCTTCATCAGGCGACAGCCAGATTTGTAGAGAAATCCTCCCGTTTCGTTCATTAAATAGAGGGGTGGATGTGATGGCATCACTTGTGAGCCCTTCTTGAGCGAAGTGGGTACCCATTTCCGTTTGGGCTATTTATATGGTAATCAACTTGCATTATGCATGCGTATTATGCAAGCCTATTGTTCTTGTACCTCCTGTTGATGGAGTGCACTTTAATAGCAGTACCTCTATTGTCTGTTCAAAGGTAATCCCCATTGAAGTATGGTGACCTATATAGCCATGCATTTAAACAATGTATTATTTGATAATTTGCTTCCAAGTAGGACTAAGTCTGTAGCTATCCGAACGGTTACAATTATACTATGAGATCTCTTTTACCAGTGGCAAAATATAATAGTAGGTTTTTACCCTTTTAACTGGTACAAAACTGACACCTTTATTCAAGGCATCATGTTTGCAATGACCACAACACAAGTAGTCAAAAAAGAAAACAAAAAGAAGCAACTCTGATAATGATAATAACATGCACTGTCCTTGAAGTTGATTGGTCCACACCCGAGACGGCTTTCTTTAGAGCCTAGTCCCCATTGGTGTTGGACCAGATGACACCAGAAGGCGTACAACTCAAACACAGTGCAATATCAAAGTATTGAGAGCTCGGGGTAAGCATTTACACTATGAGATCTCTTTTACCAGTGGCAAAACATAATAGTAGGTTTTTACCCTTTTAACATGATGCCTTGAATAAAGGTGTCAGTTTTGTACCAGTTAAAAGGGTAAAAACCTACTATTATTAGGTTACAATTATTTTTATTTCTCTCAATTTCGATAGATTCTCTAATTAGTCTTGGCCAGTAGAAACTAGTTTTGCACAGAACTCCAACGTTATCGAAATCAATTGAGTGTCCTTGTTGGCACGCGCGTTCTGCCACTGCCGACGGAAACAGGAATGTCAACATGGAGGAGGAGGAGCTTGGCACGGGAAGAGATGCGAGCATGGCACGGGCAAGGACGGATGCCACTTATCTCACCTTGTCGGTTTCAATCTCGCACACAACTTCATCTTCCTTGACAAAGTCGCCCACGGCTGCAATTACAAATATCGCACGTCAATCTCGCGCGGCAAGGCACGTGCACCACCCCCCAAAAAATAAACATACACGCATTGCGAAGCCCCCCCTACACCCAACGCAAACACCGCGGCACGCCTCGGTACCGACGCCTATGACCAAAAGCGCCCGGATTACGCCCGATCTCGTCAGGGCTCGGAAGACATCCAGGGTTGTTGACGCTGGACAATCGCTCGAATGGGTGACCACCAGCGCCACAAACGGGTGCAAGGCGGTCGCTGGGTACGCGTTTGCCGGGTGGCGGTGATGGCAGCGGCTATGCACGTGGCTTGTAATCCAGCACTGTGGAGGCAGTGAGGGTTGGTGGATCGCTCGCACATGTTGCTAAACTCCCTTTTCGGTGGGCAACGAGGTGACATACGCCAACTTCATAGAAGGCAGTGCGGTAAAAGTGTGGACTTCGCCTTTTCGTCTGTAAGGGATCGAAAGCTTTTCCCCTCGCACGCGTGCGTTTTTTCGGGGCGCTCCGGTTTCCTCCCACATGTAAAAACACCAATGAATTTGCCGATAACACCCAAACATACACAGAGGACCGCAGAGCTTGGTAAATTGTTGGTGCCGGCCTAACCACCTGGGGCGTGGCTGCTGCCTTCCCACTCGTCCGCGGTTCCCCGGCGCCTCCGATTCGTTCTCTCCCTTCGACAGCGTAACAAGTTTCGATTAATACTCGTAATTTTTTCTTTATATAGGAGGGAACAAAAATAAATGCGTCCAGCCGTACCTTTCTCCCACCTGACGTCGCCCTCTGTGACCGACTCCGCGAAGGCCGGCGTGTTAATCACACGGACCTCCTCGCCTGTTGAGATAAAACACACAAGAGAGACACACACCGCACACTCACAAGGGGTACAGCGTCGCATATCCGACCGTCGCATCGCATCGGTGCCCGACCTATTAACCGTCCACAGCAACTGTCATTTTCCGTGCGCGTTCACGAATCCGACTTAATCGTTTTACGCAGTAAGGCGAATGTTGTGTTTAATTGCAATGAACAAGGACCAGCGAACTTACAGAAATACGCAGAGGTTTTGAAGCTCCGGACACTCCAGTTTTCCCACAATACACCTCTCTGCCTGCAGTGTCAGAAGTGAGAAGATGGACATTCATTCATTTAACATTTGCTTCCTATGAGAACATGATTTTATAATTATTATTATGACGCTGGTTTACCCACGAACGTCTCACCGAGTCTCAAGGCTCTATTTATAAGGAGGGTCATGCCAACTTTTCGCAGAAGGGGGTGATGTTGCTGCTGTGTGCGATCCCAATCGAGTAAATTTTGCAGGGAGTTTTTCAGTATTCGGATGTTTTGGCCGATACCAGTTGCGTTGTTGCTTTTTATTGCTATGGGAGGAAACCGGAAAACCCGGAAGAAACTCATGCAGCACAGAGAGAGAACATTCAAACTCCACACAGAAAGGCACCAAGTCTGTACTTGAACCTGGGTTCTTCTTACTGCAAGGCACAAGTACTACCTCTACCCGCCACCATGCCACCCTACATGAGCGCCAACACGCAACGAAGCAAAAAATTATCTACAAATGTTGATCTGCGATCATCGTCAGCTATGATCAATCCACTGCTGGATTAAAGCCTTGACATGCTGTTGCCATCTCTCATGATCTGGCAATGCAACAACCCTCAGAGTGCTCACACGCAAGACGATTTCATTGCTCCATCTCCTCAATGGACACCCTCTAGGAAGCGTTCCATCGCTTGGCTGCCACTCTGGTAGAGGGACTCCTATTTACGAACGAGTTAGGTTCCAGGTCTGTTCGAAAGTCGATTTGTTCGTAAGATCAACTTTACCCTTGTCGATTCCAAACGTGTTGTACGGCATGAACGCTAAACACGGGGAATGGCTTTAAACGTTGAATAATCTCATGAAGATGCCACTGGTTCTTCATGTGCTGCAGATGTAGATACCACCGCCGCCATCTATTGCGCGACTTTTGAACTCTTGACTCTCTCTTCGAACAGGCAACTGGGTACATACGGACCAAGTTTGTCCGTATCTCTAAAAGTTCATGAGTCGAATGATCGGAAGTAGAGGAGTCGCTGGACTATTCTTGATCGATGGCCATCATTCCTCGGAGCCATGAAGTGTCCCACCCAAGGCCACTTACTTTTTCTTTGCAGTCTGAATGAGGTCATTAACATTCCCCAATGCACCGTGTCCCCTCTTTCTGTCTCTCCGTGGAATTCCGAGTGTGTAGCTCTCAGCTTACACGTGCTTTGAAGAGGTGCACTTATAACCATCTTCCCCCCCCATACGTAATTTGGGAGCCGTGCCTTGTGTTCATGTATTGTCATGACTTACGGTTGAAGGTTTTCACTTGTCAACTGCTTTGGTGTAGATGACAATGTAGCTCCTGAAATACATATTGTAACATCATCATTATCACCATCCAGCATGGTCAATCCACTGCTGGATGAAGGCCTCCCAAAGCCACCGCAGTCTTTTGATGTAATAATCCGCACAGCACCTGCACACGAGATTATTTCATCGCTCCATCTCCGTGCTGCACGTAGCCTTCCACGAGTTCCATTCCTTGGCTGCACTCCGTTATTATTCTTGACCATCGAACCATCATCCCTTTGAGCCATGCCGTGTCCTGCCTAAGACCACTTATATTTTATTCATACTCTTTGGTTCTTTCGGTAAAGTCACGTAGGTAGAAAAAATAATAGATCACGACGTTTCGATCGCAACAACAAGCGACCGTCTTCAGGTGAGAGATCAATACGTCGTGATCTATTATTTTTTCTACCTACGTGACTTTACCGAAAGAACCAAAGAGTATGGATTCCTGACCGTCACGAAAGCTTCAAATCAAGATTTTATTCATAGTTTCATTTCATGCAATTAACCTGTGTAAGTTTGTCCTTAACAAAAGAACATTTAAACAGAAGTTTGTGTCTCCAGATACTAATAAAAAATATTCTCCCGTATGGCAATAAATACACAAAAAATTTGTTTTAACCCCTCAGCCTCCGATTAGCTCCGTACGATGCGAAGGAAGTTCAACATACGTGCAGCCCGTTGGCTTCCCAGACCGAAGTTATCGCGCAATGATTATTTTTAAGTGAGCAAACTCTGCAAGGACCTTGGTCTCGAGACACGATGCCGATAGCATAGCTGGGATAGAATTCGGTGAAAATGACAAAATAACCCAAGAATGGCCTCGCAGCGTGCACGTGCCCCCCCCCCCACAGAAAGCCATTGTAGCTGACAACACAACCGGGCCTTACAAAGTAACGCGACAATCGAGCCGGCTGGCAGGCCTGACGCTCGCACAGAATACTAATTTTAAATCTGCTTACGATGAGGTTTTCTGACCTCGGGGGCCTTTTAATTTTGCATCTCCCGTCACAGCAGAGTCAAGCTCACGGGGGTGCTTTCCCTCTCCCACATGTCTCAATGACACGCACCGTACACGAACATAAAAAACGCGTCGATTCTTACGTGCGCAATTCAACGCACGCATGCATCGTGATGCTTAAGAACCAATATCTTGTTGTTTTTTTATTTGCACTGTTTGTCTTACGCACAATTACCCCACTAAATATAGAAAAGTGTGATTATGACTCAGCCCATCATCCTTTCGAGGTCAGTTAAATGAGTACCACTTTGTGGAGAAGTTAACGGTGGTTTTCCTAAAGACTCGTCCCAGTCATAGGAATTTGGACATTCCATCAGTAGCTGAGAACTGTAAACGGGAAAGCACCACCCCCAATGCTCATTTGGGAGGCAAATCGCTTCGACTTGCATTTTTCAAAGTATCATCAAACGTCGAGTTGCAAGTCTGGAATCATTCACATTGTGCAGAAAATCAAAGCCTGTTGACAATCCACTACTTGCTGGATCAATGTTCCCCCCCCCCCAAATACAGCATCAATCACAGGGGTCGTTAGAACGTACTTCACCACGAAGGGGACTCAAAAAGTGCTTCAGTTATCACTCGCCACTGACGATAACCGTGGCCGGGTTTCGAACTCAGGTCGCTGGGTTCAGCGCTCTGCCCACTGCGCCAATGTTCCAACCCTTCTCGTATCGAATAACCGCATTTAACTAACGATTCAGTGTCCGTCTCCCTCCATTCTAACATCACCTTTGC
Source organism: Entosphenus tridentatus (assembly GCA_014621495.2). NCBI lineage: Eukaryota > Metazoa > Chordata > Hyperoartia > Petromyzontiformes > Petromyzontidae > Entosphenus > Entosphenus tridentatus. Next base: position 2,947,782 of record CM025662.2, on the reverse strand, counting down.
TCGTCATTGCACACAGACATGAGGACACAAGACGGACAAAACTAGCCATCGACGGCACTACAGTTGGATGACCTTGCTGCTCATAACTCAAAGGGCCCACAGCCGCATGCTAACGACACATCGTGTGCCGACATGTCACGCTACCGTTGTTGCACAAGCGTCGCATGTGCAACCTATTATGCCGCAATGTTACGTGGGCAGGCAGTACAGTACAAGGTAACACACGCAGAATTCTCAGGGTTAAAATCAATGTGCAGGTCCGCCGCTCGGACGTTCCCCATTAAAATTACTTTTGTGACCACTTTGCCATTGGTGTAACCGTCTGCATGCCCCTACAAGCGCTGTGAAATATCCGGGTATAAATACCAGCCCTGTGACCTGTTGTTGGTACCCCGCTTAGTCCTACAAACCATCTGTGTACCCTTACAAGCCCTTTCAAGTATGCGGGTACCACTACTAGCCCTGTCACCCGTACATGTGCCCCTACCAGCATATTGGCTATATACTTTAACAATACAGACTGTTTTAAATGTACTCATCTGTATATTGCAAAATTATAGTAATAAATAGTCACTACATCCTAATTGCTTTCACCTATAATTACATGCTTTGGATTGTCTGAGATTTTGAATGTAGGTTTGATTTTTTTGGCTTCGTACAAAAGTCAGGAGCGCGTCCTCAGTGTCTAGCGACAAAGGAGAAGAAAACACCTAAGAGAAGATGACGGGACGCTGTCAGGGCAGACCTTGGAGGTCACTGCGTGTCAACTGCGTAGCAGCTGTGGTATCTAGCAGAGGTTAGAAAGCGTTGGCGAGGAGTGGTGGTAGTGGCGGTAGCATCAAGGGCTTTGGCGACGAAGACATCTCGATCTAACCTGATACAACCGTGCCGTCGGTTGCTTCGGCGGCAGGCACACATCACGTGGCATGCAATGCGGTCTCCTTATCGCATTAGCATTCCTGTACAGGTCTACGAACAAGCGCATCGCCGGTTTGCACTGCCCGCATATTTCTATGGCAGAAGTACAAACGCGCGTTCATTGCTCTGTCCTTGATGCCAATGCTTTAGCGACGACCTCCCAGTAAAAGTGAAACGTTTTTGGCCAATGTTGATCCATCGTTGGTTCGACGGTTCCAACCACCTGCCGACGTTGGACCAGTGTTGAACGTTTGCTGGGCGGTGACCGCGGAGTGGAACTTACACGATGGAGCACAGTCAACTGCTGACTGCCCATCAAAAGCTTTGAATGGTGGCAAAAAAGCAGTCGATGCCGTTGCACAGCTAAAGAATTCAGACGTCAATTTATGTCACCTGATGCCACATGACACCAATGAAGGCAGAAAAGGAACATTCGTGACATAATAAGTGATGCAATTTCCCGTGAGGTCATAATTTTGGATGAATCCGAAACAAAAAACAAATCTAAGATCGTCCAAAATGTGCTAATGCTACCCAATTTTCAACATTTTATATTGATCCCAAAGTCGTGAAGACATCTCAACCACATTTACACTACCGAACGCAAATATATGGACCACAGAGTAACACCTACGCCTGCTTGAATTATTCACTGGCAGAATAATGGATTATTCACCAGGCTACACCTGAAAACCGTCTCGTGGTTCACTCAGCAACCTCAACATGAACATATGGACGTTGCTGATAAACTCTCCGCCATACAGACGACGTGTTAATGTAAGTCTATGGGTCTTCTACGTCAGTCTGTGGGCATCTATGCGCATCTGTCGGTGTTAATACGAGTGTACGGATCGCTATGCAAATCGATCAATCTCTCTGCGAATTAATATCTTAAACCGTGGATGAGATACTTTACCGCTGTTCGCTTAGAACATTCGCTGACGGCATTGCAAATATCCGGCCAAGTGGCTCGACGGTTAAGTGAACGGCTCACAATTGATAGGTTGCGAGTTCAAATCCTGGTTGTGGTTCGACTCAGCCCATCATTGTTAGGGGTTGATAAAATAAGTGTCACTTGGTGGAGAAGTCAAGAGTGGCTATTCTATCCATAGACTCACTATCTCAGTGCTTTAAACGGATGAGCACCACCTCAATGCTCATTTGAGCGGTAAATCAGTTTTTACTTTTGATTTCAGATATTCACCTGGCTACTCCTGAAGCCACCCAATCCCTCAATCGCCAACCTCACCATGAACATTTTCACAATGCTGCTCACCACAAACGTTCCAAATTCTAAAGTTACCGACATATCACCAATTTTTGTATAAGGACAGCAATCACTCCGCTACTGGCAGACTAATACCCTGGGTCACACTTGCAAATTTAAGATGATCCTGGTCTTCAAAGTTTTCACCTAGTTATTAAACAAAATAACCTTGAAACTCCCCATCATACAAAAGACGACTGCACATTCTAGGCCAGTGGTTCTTACCTCGCATACCAAGGGAGTGCATGCACCCCGGGTTAAGAATCGCTGTTCTAGGCCATCTGGAAACTGGGCGAGCTGGTACTGCCGCTTGGGAGATCCGGCAGTCCCTTACAATCTAAAAGTGGATGTTAGCCTTGATTTGAAGCTTTCGTGACTGCAGGAATCCATATTCTTTGGTTCTTTCGGTAACTTTACCAAAAGAACCAGAGTATGGATGTTAGCCCTTGGGATACTGTTTAAATGCACTCCCAAACAAACAGCCGGGCCCAGCCAAAAAACAATCGTGACGTTATGGTGACCCTGCGACCAATCCAAATCATTGATGTCACCAAGCTCCGCCCCTCCTCTGACCTCCCGTCCAGCAGCAAACGTGGAAAAAGAGGTTAGACTTATTTTCTTCCAACTATATTGGTTGTTATTTAGATTAGTTGAGTAACCGGACTGATAATTATCAGCAGAGGTATCGATTACTTAAATCAACAGTCTATGGGTGGCAGTAAATCATCAGAGAGCCCAAGGGTGGCACAGTAAGAAGAACCTGGGCTCGATTCCTGACTGGGGACACCTTTAGGACCTCCCCCTGCCTTGCATTGTTTTTCTCATGACATTATTAAGCGTTGACTAATTATCAGAATGCAGGACCCTTTCCTGGGTAAACCAGGCACTTGCTATACAGTGCAGTACTTATTATAACAGACCCCTAATAATGTGTGACGCGACCATGTAATCAGCTATTATGACGCATCTCAGGATCGAGTCTACTCGTAGGACAACCAATGTCAAACTTCCCTACAAAATGGAAATTTGAAACGTGGCACCACAAGCCACAACATGGCCGTAACGCGTCTTCGAGTGATGCCACGGAATCTTTAACGCTCATTGTGCAACAGCAAGACGCGTGGCCCGTCACGGTTAACAGACGCCGCAGCATCATGGGACCTCCTTTGCCAGTAGCAAAATATACTAATAGGGTTTTTCCACTTTTTTCTGGCAACAAAAACCTTTTGGCGTCATCTAGTCGAACACCATATGAGACTAGGCTCTAAAAAAAGCTGTCTCTGGTTTGGACCAATCAGTTTCAAAGACAATGCATAAATTATGAGAGTATTGTTTTTTGTTTGCATTTGACTGCAAGTATTGTGGTTAATGTAAGCATGATTCCTTGCAAAAGGTGTCAGTTTTTGTTGCCAGAAAAAAGGGGAAAAACCCTATTAGTAGACGCCGCAGGGGTGGCTGCGGTGGCTCCTGACAACAGCGGGAAATGTTGTGGAAGATGATGTGCACAGTTGTGTTCATTTGATCAATACGACCGGCTTCACATTAGCAAACACTCAAGTCTTGGGATGTAGTCAGGAACCACACCCCAATGACCACACCCTAAGGGGCACACACACACTCACTCACCCGAAGTAAGCAGACGTCTTGCAGGTCGATTACTGCTGGCCTGGTAGTGAGAAACAATGAGAAGACAAAAAAACAGTGGAAAATATAAATGGATGGAAGAATTCACTTTTAGACCTTTGAATATGCACAGAGTACAACATCGCACATCCGACCCCTCTCTGGGAAATGACGCAGAGAATAAATGTGATATGTTGGTAATGTGAAAAGGAGCAGAGAAAATGGAGGTTTAAGTGTGCGCACCAATAGGTTCATGGACAAAACTAACGCGCAAACTGCTCTCAAAATACTAAATTGTGCTTCAGAAGTGAATGTATGCGAGATGTAAGAGAAGGCTGGATTTGCAAACATCTGTATAAAATGGTCAGTTATACCGTGCATAAATACTGGGTTAAAGGAAGTTAATTGATCAGGGCGGATTGTGAAAAAGTTTTGTAGCTCATCGGATTCCTCAAGTATAAATACATTTTTATGATTCCGATTTTGGATTTGTGACGTTGCACTGTAGTACTTTAACAGAAGGTAGCTGTGATGAAAATATAAGGTAGGCCCTGTACAATATTAGTCACAGTGCTGGCATTTTTAAGATGCTGGGTATGTGCCACACGCGATGTTCGTGCCCATATCCAGTACTGTACAGTATTCAAACAGAATGAAAATCCCCTACAAACCGGACTGGAACGAGCGCAGAAACGAGTCAATGCCGGCAGAAACAAAGCAGAGTTATGCAGTACAGAAAGTTTCCTCCTCTGTCAAAGTACCAATCGTTTTATGGTCATTGGCATATCTACAATGTTTCCATGTGGATAATGTAATGGGTCGGCCTTTTATCGATCCACTGCTGGATAAAAGCCCCTGCCATGTATATTGGACATGACGGGATGTTTGACCATACTTCGGTCCTGGAAACTCGCTGGGGCTTTCCTGAATACACGGGTATTAATAATAGGGTTGGCTCGCTGGCAAAGGGGTTAAGCGCACTGTGCCCATATCTCCGGTGACCCGAGTTCGATTCCCGGCCACCGCTACCATCACCGCCTAACCGACCAAGTACGGAGAAGGGCCTTCGCGTGTATATTGAACTTCTTTCACACCATACGCAGGCAGCCCTGCTAATAGCGTCGTCGTTCACGCAAAATCAATCGCCGAGGAGCCAAAGACAATCTGAAAGGCAGCCAGGCGGTGAAGGCAGCAACAATTGCACCAAGCCCTGCGGTTCTCTCTATATGAAGATGTTTTCAGCCAATTAATGGGTGTTTATACGTATGGGAGTAAAACCAGAGAGTATTGCACACGTGTGAGCAGTGGGTAGACAAATGGCCTTGAAACATTAACATCCTAATGCAGAAGGACCTTTACGAAATTCTTGAGACTACGTGAGGGCAATCTCATTCCTGGATAAGTGACATTACATCTATGCGGGGCCCTCCTGAATAGTGCATACATTTATATTATTAATAATAAGAAATAATAGGCTTTACCCTTTGCGACAATGATACGGGTGTTAAGATATTATTATTGCAATGCAAGGCCACACTCATAAGATCAGTCCCGTGTCTCCTGGGTTGAATGACATCGATTCCAATGCAGGGGCATACTTGAAAAACCTGTCCTCAAGATTTCCTCATTCCAATGGTGTAAAAAACCACATTAATTACCTCATCTGACAGGACAATATTGTGAGGTTAAATTCATCGCATTAACATACTGCAGGGGCAAGTGCTGTTAGCGAGCACCTATGAAGGCCGGCAATGCACACGAGGCGGTTGAGTGGACTGCACCACGCCCGACCGCCTTTGTCTCCCCAGTGGCGATGTTTTTACGCACCGGACCAGGTACTCATTTCAGGACGAGTCGACCTAGGAGAGGGCCCAGGACCGGTTCGGAGATAATCGTAACCGGTGTTGGCCGTGAGCGGGAATCGAACTCGGGTCGCCAGGTTCGTAGCGCTAACCGCTACACCACCGCTCCCCACACTTTATGACACTCGCACAGACGCACACACACCCACAGACACACAACACACAGACACACAACACACACAGATACACACACAGACACTCACAGAGACACACAGACACAACACACCACACACAGATACACACACAGACACACACACAGACACACACACACAGATACACACACAGACACACACAGAGACACACACACAACCCTCACGCGTTTCACCATCACATCATTGACAAGTCCTCTGCATCGTGAACCACCACCACTAAACCACCACCACCAAATCACCACCACCAAACCACCACCACCACAACCACTACTACCATCACGGGCCTCGCAATACACTAATGGAGACGCGACTGGCTAACAAAACCAAACGTCGGTAACAACTTACAGGCAAAGGGGATAACAACAACAAAACACCCACAACAACCGCAGCGAACCCCTGTTGTGACCTTTAAACCCGACGGCGTTAGCAGCAGCAGCTTGTAACACAAAACACAACAACGCTTGTAACACAAAACACAACAATGCTTGTAACACAAAACACAAACGCAGCGTTGCAGCGTGACATGTGTGGGATTCACTCCGCTATCGATACACATTCTGATTCTAAGGCCCCGAGCTTTAAGCAAGTAACTGCAATCGCTACCCAAGATAAATAAAACAAGGACACACACAGAGGCCTTGCTCGGACGGCTAAGCTAGACTGACCTTCCACTAAGGTTGAAGGGGTCAACCATCGCGTAAATTTAAAACAAAACGCGTCTCATGTCACTCACTCACTCACCACCACCACTCACCACCACTCACCACCACCACCCATCAGCAAACTCACCCCGAGGCCGGCGGGTGAGCCCCGGGCGAGGTGAATTCGGCCCAGGCTCCGCGGGAGGCGTCGGCCTGAAGCGAACATGGTGGCTGCCTGGCTGCAGAGTGAGAGAGAGGGAGGGAGAGAGGGGGTGGTGGGAGGGGAGGGGGTGAGGGGGGGTGAGAGGGGAGGGGCGGAGGGGGAGGAGGGGGAGGGGCGGTGGGAGGGGAGGGGGTGAGGGGGAGGAGGAGTCCGGGGCTCGCAACGCCTCCTTCATACACCCACGTGGTGGCGGTGATGGCGGTGGTGATGATTGTGGTGGCGGTGATGGTGGTGATGATG
>CM025662.2:2920421-2930856 GCA_014621495.2 Entosphenus tridentatus | reverse complement strand
TCCTTGAGGAGGGCATACGTATTCGAGAACACGTTGGCCTTGAAAGTATAACGGTGTGAAATAGACGTCCAGGTCAGTGGGCCTTCCTGAGGAAGGCATTGAATTCAAGAACACTGGCCTTGAAAGTGAAGGGTGTTTTTTTAAATGTGTGTGAGTAGACGACGTTCATGGCAATGGGCCTCCTTGAGGGCATACGTATTCGAGAACACTGTGGCCTTGAAGGTTTAAGGGTGTGAAGTAGACGTTCAGTGCAATGGGCCTTTCTGAGGAGGGCATTGAATTCAAAAACACTGGCCTTGAAAGTGAGGTGTGGTTTTTTTTTTATGTGAGACGACGTTCATGGCAATGGGCCTCCTTGAGGAGGGCATACGTATTCGAGAACACTGTGGCCTTGAAGGTTTAAGGGTGTGCGTTCAGGGCAATGGGCCTTACTGAGGAGGGCATTGAATTCAAGAACACTGGTCTTGAAAGTGAAGGGTGTTTTTTTAAAATATGTGTATGAAATTAAATAGACGACGTTCAGGGCAATGGGCCTCCTTGAGGAGGGCATACGTATTCGAGAACACGTTGGCCTTGAAAGTGAAGGGTGTGTATGTGTATATGAAATAGGGCGACGTTCAGGGCCATGGGCCTTCTTGAGGAGGGCATACGAACTCAAGATACACTGTGGCCTTGAAAGGAAATGTATACGTATGAAATAAGCAACGTTGAATGGCAATGGGCCTTTCTCTCTTCACAGTACTCGAATTGGCACGTCTCATGGTCTTAGCCTTGCTTAAACCACCAAACTCAAAGGAGATGTGAAGCGTGTGATCATCCCTTCCAAAATAAGTGGTCAAACGCTCAGGTTTGGCTGGCTTTTGTGGAGGACATGTCATAAACGAACTCTAAACTAAAACATATTGAATGCTAAAAAGATTGAATGACGATGTGGATATGCTGTTTCTATCGTACATTCTACTGAATAGCTTTCATCTTAAGAATATGGATAGGACTTTTACTGCGTCTTGTCCACCTTGAGCTGCCTTGTTTGTTTTCTTGATACTGTTCAAATGTATACATTATAAATGCATAGAGCATAGATTGTAAGTTTTACATGTACGTGTCATTACGTGTCTGCTATGTATGTTTAAAGTCTATTTTACCAGGTAAGGCCCACCACTGAGCTATATAGCTCTTATTTCACAAGCCACCTGGCTATCTCAAATGATAGCTCAACTAAGTGGCTTATCGCGTGGAAATTTATAGCGGCCAAATACTCCACTAAGTTTCTAAATTGACACCTCCAACAGCATCGCTGCGAATGCGATGGTCCATCCCGAGGGATTTTCCAGGTAAAATACTTAAATCAGTGTTATTCACTCATTTTTAGAGGGGGTGGGGGGAGCACTTTCGCCGATAAGACATCATCAGTGTGTGAGGGCCACCATACATTAGGAAGCATCGTTGGGTTTTGACGGCAACACGATGATGATGATGGGGGGTGTTTTCACATTTGTGTATTGTCGGGGGGGCCGCACTAAAGGCCACCTGGCGCTGCCACTAGCCCACGGGCCTTGCAATGAAGAACACTGACTTCAATGAAAAATAATTTTAAAAAGTGAGGTCACGCTACAGGCTGAATTGGATGGACAATTAGCACGGTTGGATAAGTATGGTGTGAAAGAAGTTCAGCATACATACATAGATGTACCCGAATGTTGCAGGATACCTGGAGAAGCACCCCTACTTTGGCGCCGTGGTGGGTCGGGTCGCAAATAGGATTGCGGCCGGTCGGTTTGCGGTGGACGGGAAGGATTACACCCTGGCCATCAACAATGGCCCCAACAGCCTACACGGTGGCATCGTCGGCTTTGACAAGGCAAGCGAGGGGATATGCCGTCGTCGGCAGTTAGTTCTTTTCGGGGTCTAGCTCTCCGACGTCTTTTCCGGGTTGGTTGACGCCGTGTTGTGTCCGGCACGTCTTGACGTTTCCCTCCGCGTGTTGGGAAGCCTCTTTGGAAGTTGAACTGTGCAAGAAGAAGCTCCCCCAGCTCGTGGATTGAGAAACACGCTGATGGTCGTGCGTAAGAAACACGCGTTACTAAACCCGAAAACTCAACGGAGAGCGGGAACGGCGCCGCTCCGAAAGCCTGCACAGTGATTGCTTTCTTCTCCCCCCATATGCAAATTATATTTACACGTTATTTAAAAAAAAAAATTAGCACAAAATACCAAATGCTGAATATCAACACTTCAACAGTATGTGTTATACATTTAAAGTTGTAGTAACCTGGGTTTGGCTGGGCCACCAGAACTGGGCATTTGCCTGGTAAACCAGTCGTGGATTTGGGGCACCTTATACTCTAGTCTACTTAAATGATTGGACAGCTTATTTAATAGAGGTTTAAGTAATGCTAAGTGTGAAGAGGTGGCTGAATTAACAACTGAGCTAGCATTGCTGAGATGCGGAGTTGGACTCTGAGTTTCAGCCAGCCGTGATGAAACAAGTGTGGCGGTTTTATTGGAGGAAGTTGCTTTGCAGTGGTTAGCACTCTGGTTTTATATATCCAGTAACCTCGGTTTAATTCTTTGCCTTATCTAACATCAGTTTTGTGTCATATCTGAACTGGTCCCGGGCTACCCCCCTATTTTTCACCAAGCCGCATTAACCGTTGCGGTTGAACCATGATCAAACAACTCCCATGACAAACACTGGACTCGGGCCTCCCCATGCTGTGCAGATCGTGGGGGTTTATTTGACCAAGGCACATCGCGCTGGTCCGTGTGGATTGATAAAGGAGGTGGGTGTCGATGTTGCAGCTTAGTACAACAAAATCGATATTCCTGTACTGCTGATAGTGTGGCCAATATTGGTATTTTTCCATAATAGAGGTTTTTTGTGTTAGATCATGTAAATATATAAATGTGTCGTTAAAACCCTGTTTACGTGACAACCCTGACTAGTTGGCTGTGTCGGGTGGTGGCGGGTTTTAACGACACATATTTACGCGATCTAACCGAAAAAAACCTCTTATGGTTGATATTGGCCGCGAAAGCCTACGTGTTAAACGTTGGTATTTCTATCCGAGCGTTTGTGTCAAACAACGGAAGACCCACAAAACCAGACTGCGGAGCCTCGTACCATCCCCCTCTCCCCTCGCGGTGCGCTGCGTCCGCAGGCCGTGTGGTTGGCAGAGCAGCTGGAGGACGGCGTGCGTCTCACACACACGAGCCCCGACGGGGACGAGGGATACCCCGGCGCCCTGAGCGCCACCGTCACGTACCGCTTGGTGGACAACAAGCTGTCCATCAACTACCGAGCCACGACCACGCGCACGACGCCCGTCAACCTCACCAACCATGCCTACTTCAATCTGGCTGGGCAGGTGACCTCACTGACGCAAATGGCGTGGCGGTGACACACACATAAACGGCACTGTACAGTTTGGCTCAAATGCATATTCTATATTTATATATTGGCGGCAGTTGAAAGTTGGGAATGCCTTATCTGCCTGCCTCTGTCCACCCAGTAATATAAATGGGTGCCCCACAGAATGTTACGTGGTTGGCTAAAGTGTGGGTATGCTCACCTTGTTACAAGGTGTCTGGCCAGTGTGGAAGAGTAGGCCAAAGTAACCTCTAGAGCAGCTCTCAGGAGCTCCCTGTCGTAGTGGCCCTTCCGCCAGCAGTGGCATGAACAAGACAATTGTAGGGGTGCATATTTTAGTATTATCGTTAAATATGCCCAGCTGCATAAAGTGAAAATCACACTTCTGATCTTTTTGTATGTATGTTGAAATTCTTTCGCGCTATACGTAGCCAACCATGCTAATCGGCTTAGGGGTCAGAGTATTGACCCAGCACTATGGAGATGTTAGGTGCAGTGCTGGGTTGCTACCCATGATTAAAATGGATTTTCATATTTTTATTTTCGCAGTCTGGTTACCAGCAAATTACAAACATAAACCATCACATTCTCTCTGGTTTTTAACGTAATGCAAGCTCTTGTCTATATACAAAAAAAATTTCTAACTCTTATTAATATCCATTTGATGGCTGGATGATGAACAATTCCCTGTGTAGCAGAGGGTATGTTAACAAATGAAAGAACGTGCAAAATCTGTACAATGTGATCTAAAGAAAGGGCAAATGAGCAAAAACATTTCTTAGTACCTTATGGTTTAACACCTTTTATTGACCTATGGTTTTTGCAGGGCTCGCCTGATATATACGACCACGAGGTCACGATCATGGCTGAAGAATATTTACCTGTGGACGACACCGCCATCCCCACTGGTAAGCACACAGATTAACCCAAGTGCGCCGGAAGTGTAAAGTTCAGATGTTTGTCTCGGCGAATGTAAATTTTCTTTCCAATTTTTTTTTTTAGTGGACAGTGTCCCCTATTGCCACCAGTGTAGCCACCGTTATTGCTTTACAATTAGTTTTTATACAAAAATGAGCAGTCAAGATGGGAATTATACCCTAAATGCGGTACTCATTTGCGGTCTGGAACATGCATCACAAGCTATTTTGATGTGGTAAAGCAACGGACCTTGTCGAATGTCGCCTGGCTCGCCAAGACGAGCAGACGATAATAAAAGCAACTGTTACTCCAAGCGTTTGCATATTTCCTGAACTTGTTTGTTTCCTTTGGAAGGCGAGGTGGCGGCGGTGAAGGACACGCCCTTTGACCTTCGCTCCCCCGTGATTCTGCGGGATCGGCTGCCACAGCTTCCCGGTGATGGCTTTGACCACAACTTCTGCTTGAGCCAGAGCGGGGAGCGACAGACATGCGCCAGGTGAACGACATCTTCATTTGGAGAAAATGTATCAAAATATTGGCCAAAGTTCGGTGAATTACCCAACGTTAAATACGTAGGGCCCTTGCGATGTTGTTACCCAACCATGTCAAAGCGCTTTACAAGAATTAAAAATGGGACACTAGTATTGGCCGATGGGGAAAAGGGATGGGATTTGAGTGTTGGGAGGGGAAGGGATGGCACGGAAGGGTGATAGGAGCAGGGGAGGGGCGAGGTTAGGAAGGATGGGAATGGCTAAGAACGGGGACAGGCAGTAGTAGAGGGATACACGATTAAAAGAAGATTAAGGGAGGAATGAAAAATGGTCGGTGAAGTTGCATGTTTGATGTGGATTGGGAGTTTATTCCAATGGAGGGGAGCCAGGAGGGAAACTGAGCGGAAACGTGACTGAGTACACGGAGGTGGGGGGTGAGCTTCTTTCTCACCGTACATCGCCAACCGTGCTAATCAGAGGTGCAAGGTGGGGGGGTAGAACAACAAACAAAACGCAAAAAACAGTTTGCGTGCATTTCGTGTCGCTGTCACGCTCGTGGCCTGTTGAAACTGCTGTGACATGGGGTGTTTTCTCAGGGCTTGCCATGCAGGCAGGGGGTGTGTGATGACGGTGGAGACCACGCAGCCCGGTGTGCAGTTTTACACGGCGAACTTCCTGGACGGCTCCCTCCAAGGGAAGGACGGTTGTACCTACCCCCGCCACTCGGCCTTCTGCCTCGAGACACAGAACTGGCCCGACGCAGTCAATAAGGTGAGCTGGGTGATCGGCCGGGAGAAGGGTTCCCTTCCCTTTTGGTCTCCGGCTTCGTATTTCAGAATCGGAATCATTATTTAGACTGGGGGAATCCGATGAGCTGTAAAGCTCTTTTTTTTCCCACACATGTCCAGTCGGGGGGGTGGGCTCAGATGGTTACAACAATACAAACACACGATAGGAGTGGAAGGTATAGGAAAGGTAAGCAGATGAATACAAAAAAATCTGCACATAATACGAAACAATTTTTTTTTTATCTCCCACGGAACTACGTAGCCCTCTTTCAAAGATGGCCTAGCCATAAATAATAGCGCAACAAATAATTGGCAGGTCGCTTTTGGTGGGGGGGGGGGGGGTAAGGCTTTTGGCATTCCCTCTTCCAACATGTCTGGGCAGTGTGGAAAAGTAGGCCAACATGTCCTCGAGGCGGGCCCTTTAGAGCTCCCCTCCAGTGGAGGCCCTTCCACCAGCAGTGGTCAGAGGTCGCAAACGGGTTTTGATTCCTTACCCGTACCCGGCCGCACCAGGGTCGCAAACGGGTACCCGTACCCGGCCGGGTACGGGTAGGGTACGGGTATCGGGTACCTGATTGCAACCTCTGGGATGAAGTCATGTTGCAGGTGTGGGTGGGTTGATTCTAAGAACTTGAATTGTATGAAGAGACAAGAAGTTGGGAAATGAGTGACAAACAGTTACTCACCAGTGACTGACGGTCTACCCGTACCCGTACCCGGCCGCACCAGGGTCGCAAACGGGTACCCGTACCCGGCCGGGTATGGGTAGCCGGGTATCGGGTAGGGTACGGGTATCGGGTACCCGGTTGCGACCTCTGGCAGTGGTGGAAGCAAGCAATGTGCAGGGCTGAACCTTCACAAACACCTTAAGGGTACAATGACGCACGCATTTGGATTGAGCTCGCGGAACACAATTTGAGACTTTGCGTGCGAGTAAGAATCAAGGGTTTATCGTTCCCCAGAATATTCTTGGTTCTTTCGGTAAAGTCACGTAGAAGGGAAACCAACCAGGCATATGAAACCCTGCAGTCACGAAAGCTTTAAATCAAAAGTTCCCCAGAATCTTTAAAAACGAGTCCATAGTATTTTACCATGCGTCGCCACAAGTAACAATTCATGGAATCGTCTGGGAGGGGAAATGCCGATGTTGTTGAGAGATGTTGCTAGGATCTAATTGGTCGTGTGTGCCGCGCGTTTCGTTCTCTCAACAGCCCAACTTCCCCAATGCCCTGCTGAGACCAGGAGAGGAATACAACCACACCACGTGGTTCACATTCACAGTGTCACCATAACAACCCAAGAAACAAGCACCTTAATTAGTGCAATCCTGTCACATAACAATGCACAGAATATCTCTTATAATAAAAACATGTAATTGCGTATGAACTTAAGAAAATTAATTGTTAAAAGTGTAAGATTTTGTAAATGTATTGCTCCGTAAAATAAATATCACGTGACAATTGCATGCTGCTTTGCTGTGAATTTAACTTGGCTCCCAATACAAATCGCACTCGCCATCTTCCACATCTTCCCTGGACTCCCTTGCCTCCCTATCTTATCTCTACTCGCCTCCACGCACTCTCCTGTCATCTCATTATACTTCCCTTCATGCACTCTCCTACCTCTCATCTCACCGCCACACACCCTCCTATCTCTGATCGCTTCTATTTCCCATCATGCACTCTCGCACCACTCGTAACTATTCTCCACGTGCTGTCAATTTAATCTGCTCCACTCTGCGCATGCATCCTATATCTCTCATCTCACTCCCCCTTGATGCACTCTCCTACCTCTCATCTCAGCCGTCACGAGTTCTCTGCTTCAGCAACCGAGACCAACTCTAAAAGCGTCCAGTCAATGTTTACCCATCCAAGCACTGTCAACAAATCCCCTGCTTAGCTTCCAAAATCTGATGGGATCAGGAGCATTATGGGTGATTTAGTCATAGACAAAATGCACTATATAAATTGGTAAGAGGGATGCATCATGGTTAAAAAGCTGGCCTGTTGACTGGCAACGGATAAATGTGACCCATTGTTATGATGTACACAATCTCATGCGTTCCTGTTGAACATTATTGGTGAAGGAATAATATAAAAATTCCATTCTACGTCTCCGCATAGATGAAAATGCGTTTTAGTCCATCGGCTTAGCAGCCAATATCCATCGAGCATCGTTTGCTTAAGCAAGCTCACTCAGCTGTCATAATTGTTAAACAAATGCAGCTTTATAATGTTGGTCTGGAAAGCAAATCGGCCAATAGAATGAGTTTTTTATTTATACGTGGAGACAGAACGAAGTTCTGCTCATGTACAGTGTTATGTGGGAGTCTCTTTGGGCGAGGACGTTCACGCAAAATCCTGTCTTTATGCTTTTCTGTAGAACTGCACAGGAAGAACAAAAACACTTTCGCTCCCTGGCAAAACTCACAGGATATGCAAGCACAGCCCTTTTGTCAATCCACAGCTGGATGAAGGCCTCCCCACACCTTGTGGTTCATGCGGGTGATTTTACCACGCATCCATGACCTTGTTTCACAGGGTACCATGTGTACAATTCTACAAGATACTCAACAAAATACTCAATGTACGTACGAATGCATGTACGTTGAGCGTCTTTCGCCCCGTAGCGTAGCCAACCGTGCTAATCGCGGGGGCAGGACAACAAACTAAACACAAAAAGCAGCTCTAAAGAATTGAGATTTCAATCGAGATGATTTAGAAGTGCATAGCTCCAGTGGCTTCCTAATATCCGAAGGAAGACTCGTTCCAGACAGCCGCGGAAGCGCATTCTGAAAGCGCCGCGCGATGCGGTGACCACCGTCTTTATTGAATGGCCAACCAAAAGCCGCTGCGAGGATGGCCGGAGTTCGCATGATGGTTCAAAAGTTGAGTGGATGATGAATAGTTGGATTCACTACCGCCAACCTATTTCATATCCAACTAGTCCAACATCGAATTATTATGTGAACGGGTAAATGCGCAATATTATTTCTAATTGGTCTTGGGCCTCTTTTAGAAATAGGTTTTCGGCAATTAATCCAACGATTCATCATCCACTCTTTTGCAGCATATACACAAGGTGTCTAGTGACCACTCCATTCCGTGATGTTATGAATCCATTTCAGTCCATCATCCTATTGCTCCTCTCTTCAGTCTGCAAATTGCCGACAGTAGTTTTTCTGTATAATTGTACGCAAAATAAATTGTCCACAACATCAACAGTTTCTTCTGATATGCAATTAATTCGCACCCCATGAAAACTGTAGCCTGATGGTCTTCAAAAGAAATATCCCACACTCTTCTTTGATTATAGAGTAATCTTATCGGCAAAACATATCTTAGCATTTGGATGATATGCATTCAATGAATACCTGTGCAATTTTAACCAACGTAAAACTTCCTTGGAAATTATTTCGGGAAAGTAACGTCTAGCTCAGCATTATAAATGTCTGATTTACGCAAAGCCAATTTCTGATAATAGAAAAAAACTGCTTCGAGTACGAAGTTTTCTTCTTATCAGTGTTAAATACCCACTGTGAAAACTAGGAAACAATTAAAAATAAAATGTATCTTAACATCCCTTCAACTGTGATATGAAAAGATCATGAATCGTATTCACCAAGGACACAAGAGAAAACTCAAACACTCATTTTCAATGTATAGTATTACAGTATATTAAAAAAAAGATCAATAAACCACTACTTTTGCAAATAAAAAAACTCTTTGCAAGTTACACGTATGGTACGATTAATCTCAATTGGACCACCGAAAGGATACACAAACACACGAGTCGGAAAGAGGCATGGGTAGTTTAAATAACAGGAGCAAAAACCGAATTGACCGTACGGCATCACAATTTGGCAGATACGCCAACACCTTCAACGACATTTCACAGAGCAGCTCCATCCGTTCCACCGCACAGGAAGACGATGATCAGCACTCCTCGGGAAGATGACACGCAGAAGACGTGTGCACATTAGCGAGAGAACTGGTTCCCCCAACCCGGTGAGTCCCACAAGGCCGCGGGGCGGCAAGGAAGTGGTCGCGCGGAATCTCTTCCAGGATACAGGATTACGATTTAGAGTAGTTTTAATTGTGAAATGTCATTGAAATGTTATTGGCGCACGATCGTCCGCGAGAATGTTTTGAGGGTTGACAAGTAACTGATCGTGGGTGCAGAGAGTTTGGGGATGACTGGAACAGATAGTGTTATTAGCGTTGCCATAAGTTCCAACGAGAGTAACATTACTGACAACAAATATACACTCAGATAAAGTGTATGTGGGAAAAAAATCTGAAATTGCAAAGTTAAAACTTAGGTCAAAGTATGAAAACTATTTTCACTCGGCATGATGTCGTACAATCTTGAGTCGGCGTTTTCAGAATGGGCTGCCGTTGAGCGAGGTCTGACCTCTCGCACCTCAACCGGCCCGGGAAGCCACCCGCAGTAGCTCAACCGAACCACCAACATTAGAAAGTGAAAAGTGGCAGCATTTAATTTTCTCTTTAATTTCTGCAAAGGACATTTTGGAAAATATTGCTTATCGTGGTATTCATTGCACTTTTTTTGTGAATGTGTCGGAGCAGAACAGTGGGGGGCAAAATGATGTAGACAAATTCTGGGATTATTTTTTCAGTTACAAAACTTATAACGTATAACAGTCTTAATTTGGAGCTTTCGTGACTGCAGGAATTACTCTTTGGTTCTTTCGGTAAAGTCACGTATAAAGATAAAATAATAAATTCCATAATAGTATACGACGTTTCGATTGCAACACAAGCAATCATCATCAGGTATAAATGAAATAGCAACAAAAAATCTAACCAAAAAACTATAGACAGACATATAAGCAGACAGATATCACC
>CM025662.2:2905281-2920321 GCA_014621495.2 Entosphenus tridentatus | reverse complement strand
TTAACATGTCAACGAGTACGGCGACGCGTGGTAGTAAAGTACGCAATCTGAACATTAGGAGAGAGGGAGAAAGAACACACTAAATTAAATAACCTAGCAAAATATCGAAATGTTATGTAATACAACACAGAGAGTCGGCCAACTAATGTTCAGCTTGCGTACTTTACTACCACGCGTCGCCGTACTCATTGACATGTTAATTTTTTCTCTAACGCCTCCCTCTCTCTGCCCCCCTCTATTTAAGGCCTCGCCACAGAGACGATCTCCCTCTCTGTGCCCATGTTACTCTCTCTCTCTATGTATCTTGGTGATATCTGTCTGCTTATATGTCTGTCTATAGTTTTCTGGCTAGATTTTGTGTTGCTATTTCATTTATACCTGATGATAATTGCTTGTGTTGCTATCCAAACATCGTATGCTATTATTGAATTTATTATTTTATCTTTATACGTGACTTTACCGAAAGAACCAATAAGTAACGTATAACATG
Source organism: Entosphenus tridentatus (assembly GCA_014621495.2). Taxonomy (NCBI): domain Eukaryota; kingdom Metazoa; phylum Chordata; class Hyperoartia; order Petromyzontiformes; family Petromyzontidae; genus Entosphenus; species Entosphenus tridentatus. The sequence continues at coordinate 2,919,831 of CM025662.2, read as the reverse complement.
TTTAGGAATCAAATCGTTAGAAGCCGCTGCCGGTGACTGAGCCGTCCCTGCTGAGATCCCGGGTTTGAACCCAGGCAGGCAGCCGTGATTGAACTTTATTCTCAAAGTGCAGAGTAGGATTCATGGTGTTAGCAAAGAACACACAATTACATTTGTGTTTTCACTTAATTTGTCTTATGGCAGCTCTGACAAAAACGTTGGGTTTTACCGCCATGTGACAAACATCTGCAGCAGGGTATGTGGAAAGTGCTGCAACCTTAGCGTGGCTAAGGTCACTTCAAGAAATCTCAAACGTAGTTCCGCCATATCACCTTCAGCGGGCCACTCTCTCACACGGACTGATGGCGCTGCTGTGCGCAGGTTTCGAACAAATATATATTTCTTTTTAAATCGTCTTATGCCACGCCAGTAACGGCAGAGATCGAATCAAATTATCAAAATGTTTGTTTTGTCATAAAATCCCATGGAGGTGTTTTCACCTTTGATATCGATAAAGAAAAAGTCCCAAGTTTCACTGCCATGACTTTGAACTCGGTAAATATTAACTTTCTCAAGGCTGGTGGCAATATAACGGCTGGCACGCAGAATGTTCAGGTTTCTGCACAGTGCATTGTTTGCCAAACATTTTTAACTACTTCACATGTGCACTGAATTCCGGTCAACTTAATCCAGTTGACCGGAATTCTATTAAATTAATTCCAGCTCAATAAAAGGTAGCCCTTGTCAGATGAGAAAATGGCACTGAAAACTTTTGACATGATTAACAAATACAATTTTAAGGAAGGTATTAACTGAAGAAAGTATGCATGTTATCATCAAGAACGGTGACAAATCAGTAGAGCTGGTAGATTAGTCGATTAAGTTGCATGATATACAAAACAAATTGTGATCATCTTTCGTGGCGAATTATTATGGCCCCGTTTAAAACAGTGCCCGTTCCTACATCCTGCCTCCTTGAAGGCAGGAAACCCCTTACAAGCCACGCCCAGCGTGACGAGGCCGATGATGTCACCAAGCCCCGCCCATTGCTTCCGATCCAGCGGCACACGTGGGAACAGAGGGGAGGCTCAATTCTTTGCGATCATTTCCGCGTCGTCCGAATCGAGTCGAGTAATCGAACCGGCAATAGGATGAAATTATTGAAGCAATGGGATCACTTCGATGATCACACAGCCCAGCTCTACAAAATCAGCAGCGTATTGATGTTTTGTCAGAGAAACACAATTCTTAGAAACTTCAGCGAGCCAGCGGTAATCTGATATGCAGCTCGTGGTTTATCTTCGCCGTGTGTTGTCCAGACGCTCCAATGCAAAATCACATTTTACACATTTGCACCAGTTGTGCTGAGCAGTACTAAAGTAGTTACAACATTCCAATGCACTGTCCCAGCAATTCTCAACTCAATTTTCATTGTTGTGCTCATAATTTGACTTAAGAAAACATATTTTTAGCCTCTTTTAATAACATTTTATTTCTATATCTTTTTCATGAAAAGGCAAGAATTTCCCGGTGTGTTTTCGTGTTGTACCGCGTGTTGTTTGGCACGAAGTCCGACGTTTCACTTCCACTTCCTGGGAGCTTCTTCAGGCACAACCCAAAATAACACAACTGCAAAAGACCCACGCAAAAGAAAGGCTATTGACTAAAAATTACTTCAGAGCCGTTTCAGACCCATCACCTTCAATTGTCAAGCTTCTAGAACCGTCCGCAAAGGTTAATTGAAATTTGAAGTTCTTCAATCATTTTAAAAATATTTTAAATAAAAAAAATACATAAATCCACTGCAAATTCGAGTCACCTCGCCTCGCTTATTATTTCTCCAACGTAAAAACTATAGGCATTAAACAGCAGCAGCATCAGAAAATAATCTATAGAATTAGATACCACAAACACGCTTACCAAGGCCACGTTCGGTAAAAATCACATTTGCATTTCAACACTCAGAAGGGTTTTAGATTTTTGTTTTGCATAAACTAAAAACATAAAAAAACGTCTAAAATTGTGGCTACAAAACAGCAGACCCGCGATATGTAATTACAAACTTCCGCTAAAGCTGCACATTGCATCGTCAGTAAGAATCTTCACGATTATTGCCAGCTTTCTAAAGAAGTCACATTCACGTCACCACATTCTCCGGATTATATATATAATAAAGACAAGATTTGTATAACTTGATTGACAACAAGGCACAAGTTTTGGGGTGCATTTTACTTTCCGGACAGCCTTACAATACGGAGAATACGGTAAAAGTCGCGCGCACCCACGCTCATACCACAATCTTTGCTCGGCCAGGCGATGGCCGCGTGGAAGTTGCACAGTTGCACGTTGCATTGCGAGTGCCACTCGTCTTCACGAATATTGCCTCCGTCGGCTGCATCAACACAGGTCTCCCCGAAGGCGGCGTGGCCACATTCACTCCACCCTCGCGGCACGGGGGTCACGAGCGTCCATCGCACGCCTCTCCGGCAGGCCGCACACCGCATCGCCGGCATCGCTTCCAGACGCCTCGGGAGGAGGGGGGGGATGTTTCCCGAGCGAGCGCGTCCGCGTGGAACTACGGCGCGGCGCCCGTCACGCGCACCCGTACTCGTACCACACCGTCTGTTCGGCCGACGACGACAGCGGCGAATCGGCTTTGTCGTCCGCGCGGGAAACGTCGCCGTTCCCCGCCGCCTCCGCGCTCAGGTTCCCCTCTTGCCGCTTGTCGACTGCGCATTTGCCGCCGCCTTTGGGGGGGGGCGTCTTCGCGCGGCCGCTGTCCGGCGCCTCCGAAGACTTCGCCTCCGGCGGCGCCACGGCCGGCGGCGCGTAGAAGAAGGCCGACGAGTTGGAGCCGGTCCTGGACTGCTGCTGCTGCTGCTGCTGCTGCTGCGGCGGCGGCGGCGGCACCGCCGCCAGAGACAGTGACAGCCGGTGCCTGTGAGCCGCGTTGGGACTCCGGGGACGGTCCAGCGTCTGCGTCGCCCTGTTCCAGCCGCTGCCGTCGCCCGACACGGACCAGCGCGCGCTCGCTCCCGCCGCCGACACCACCGCGGCCGCTGCCGAGGTCCTCGGCTGAGGCTTTCCGCGCGGGCCCGACGGGGGGCGGCCCAGGCTGCCGGTGGTGCCGGCGTGCGGCAAAGCGTTGCGGTGGGCGCTGGCCGCGGAGTCGTCGGGCCTACGCAGCGAGCCGTGGTTGCTGGGAGAGCCGCCGGCAACTTCTGCGTCCGGGACGTCGGAGGGGGGATGGGACGGGTGGCGAAGGTGGTCGTCCGTTGGCGTTGATGTTGTCGCGGTGCCGCTCCTGTGCTGGGTGGGTTGGCGGAAACTGCCGGTGAGCGGTTGTCCGCGCGACGCAAATCTTTGCTAGAAGGCGAGAGATTGGACAAAACAATGATGGAGAGAGGGAATTAGGCTGCTTGAGTGGACAACCCTTGGCCTGTTTTTTAAAGGGTATTAGCCCTGACAGCAACACAACTCCACACTAAATAGTCGCTCACATTGGATCATCATTTTGGGAGTTATCATCGATAACTCCCCTGCCCAAGGAGGAGGATCTCCTCCCCCCTCCTCCACCACCACCCCCTCCTTCCCCTCCTCCTCCTCCACCACCACCTCCTCCTCCTCCTCCTCCTCCACCACCACCTCCTTCCCCTCCTCCTCCTCCACCACCACCTCCTTCCCCTCCTCCTCCTCCACCACCACCTTCTTCCCCTCCTCCTCCTCCTCACCCGGGGGATGTAGAGGGAGGCGCTCCGCTTCACGGGGTGACTCTGATCCGAGCTGCGGTCTGCGGGACGCTCCGCTTCGGCGGTGGGGTTGGGGGGGGGCGTCGGACCACCACCACCCCCCCCCTTCCTCGGAGCCCCCCGCTCGTCCCCACTGGCGCTCCACTTGCCGCTCGTCTGCGCGTCGTCTGAATTGTCGCGGAGAGTTGGCGACGTTTCCACAACGCATTCCGCGAAGAATGACACGTTAACATGCATGTCTGCACGTAATATAATACGAATGAAGGGTAGGAGGGAGTGCAGTGATGTGAGGATACGTGGTTGGGCAGCGGAGGTCAGTGCAGAAACATCCGTTGTTGTACTATACTTCTACGAACCCCGTCTTCACCAATGCGCATGTACAGCTTTTTAAAATCCTTTATATTAAGTTCGCTTGCTTGCTTAGGACCGTGCAAATATTTCGGTCGTTTTTTTAACCCACTTCCCGTGATCCAATCGAGCTGACATTTTGCACACAGACTCGTTGTGCGTGACAATGCATTTTCGTGAAATAAAAATTCCAAAATTTTACACTGTTTAGGGAAAAATAAATAAATATTGAATTACCAATTGCTTAATGCTGCCAGACAATCATCTGACCCATAGGTGGCAGCCATCTCAAGCCAGAGGACAAGAGGACTCTAGCCGCCACGCATATAAAGGATTTATAGTGAAAAACTTTGTTTTTACGGGTTAATTTTTCTCAAGCCATTACTGGATGAGGGTGCTTCGATACTGTGGGTCATGGAGGTTACATAACCATGCTTGCCCACGGCAGGAGCAGAAAAGTCGAGGTATCACAGAAGTACGGTACAACAATCAATTTCGCTGCACTGCCCTCTGCTCCCCAACACGTAATCTGGCAGTCCATCCAAGCACTATCCTGACTCAACCCTGGCCTAGAATACCTGACGAGATCTGCCGCAGCTCCAATTAGCACGGTTGGCTACGTACGGTGTGAAAGAAGTTCAACATACACACAGGACTCCGGAGACAATAGCTATAGAGGCACCTTCATTTATTCTACTCGACTCACTGAGCACGTCGCGTAACGCTGACCGTCAATCTCGACGGCGCTAGCTGGCTGGACAGCGAGCTGGCCGACTATCCAGCAGTGGCGACGTCGGGCGATGACAAGGATGGCAGCGAGGACGATTTCCACGGCGAGACGACCCCGATTCTCATGGACAGCCCCGAGCCCAGATTCTCACCCCCTTTTATCCTTCCTGCATGGCCCGGCTCCGCCCTGGCCACGCCCCCTTTCTGGAACTCTCTGCCAGGTTCTCGGGGCTCCCAGATGAATCCCCTCAATAACCTTTGCCCCAGTTCCTCCCCTCTGCTGATGCTCCCGTGTATATTGTCTGCCCCTTACGCGCAGACTGTTTGTAATCCACAGTTGCCACTTGTGGTCGCCAGTCGGCGCAGCTACACTACACATACCTTTGCGAGTGAACGATCCTCCGACGTAGCTCCTGTTCTCCTGTTTCTGGATGCTGCCAGAATGATTGGCCTTCGTTACTGCAAAACATCAAAAACAGGGTGGATGTGCGGTCACACGACACAAGCTCCCCCTTCCCCTGGGCGTCGAAGAGGAGCCACATACCCTGGCTCGCCAGGAGAAGGCGGCGCAGAAAATGTGGGCTTCATCTGTCCCATCTGTATGGTGTCGTGGTGCCCTCCTCACTGGCATGGAGTTTTTTTCCGAGTGGTCCGGTTTCTTCCCACGAGTAAACGCTCATGAATTGACCAATAACATTTTAACATAGAGAGGACTGCAGAGCTTGGGCAATTATTGGTGGCGGCAGCGGTGGCTCACGGCCTTGCCCGTGGTTCCTCGGGCCTCTGAGTCATTCTCTCGCTCTCTTCGAGAGAGCGGGCAAAGACTGTGCGGGCGCATCACAAGTTGAAATGACGACTAATTTTTTCACCGGTTTTCTCCAGGGTTAGTCGCACAAACAGCAACACACCGTCCCGTTACAAAGACAGACAGAGCTTTCACATGCAATTATGTGTAATAAAAATTGTTTACGAACCCATGGCACTGGAACCTGGGCTGGAGGAGTTCGACGCGGTTCCATGGCGCATTCCGTCCGCGTCCCTGGAAGTGGTCCCCTCTGCACCGTGGTCACCAGACCTCTCCTTCTCTCTCTCCCTCTCCGCCTCCCTCTTGGGTTTGATGAGTTTTTTGACCGTGCTCGTGAGCCACCCGCCGGCTCCAACCCCTTTCCTGAGGACGAGAGTTTGTTTCGCACGTTCAGTTTGGTTTTAAACCGGCTGAGAACTCGACGGACCGGGAGAAAACTTGATTTGGAGCTTTCGTGACTGCAGGAATTACTCTTTGGTTCTTTCGGTAAAGTCACGTAGGTAGAAATAAAATAAAACACGACGTTTCGATCGCAACACAAGAAATCTTCATCAGGTGGAACAATCACAGCAAAAACACTGCCGAAGTAGGCGAGAGAGCTGCCGTGGCAAGAGGTTATATAGGTAAGAAAGGGGGGAGGCAAGGGGGGAGATAGAGGGGGGGGGGTGTGGGGCAGGGGAAGGGGGGCTGCGTGAGCGCTAGGGGAAGAAGAAGTGAGGCTGGGGGGGGGGGGAGGTGGGCGGGGCTAGAAGTGGGAAGTCAATCAATTAAATCAAGATTTAATTGATTTGTCACACTGGCGATCCCGTCTTGCCAGTTGCCCCGCCATGCGTCAGTACAGCAGAAGCAACAAAAACATCGATACTGCAGACAACGACGACAGGCACCTTGAGGCAAATAGCTTCACCGCTCCACCGCACCACCCCCAGGTCAACATGTTCCTCGTTTAAACCAGGAGAGGCTGGTCAGTACGCTGGACTAGCAATCCAGAGGTCATCGATCTCCTGGTGCATCCACCTCGGTTGTCCACCCCGCAGTATAAAATCATCCCCACCCTCCACCCCTTCCACCCACACCCCCCAAATCTGGCCCATCATCCTCACCTCCTGCCCGACTCGACGAAGGTGTACTGGTCCATGACGGCCGTCTCGCAGCCCAAACGCCCGTCCACACTGCAGGAACATTTTTTGAAAAGTTTCGATCAGCGCGGTCGACCTGCCACGTCATACGGTCCCCAGAGGCACGGTCGTTACCGATGGATTTTAGAACGACTGAAAAGTGCTCGAAGCAGCACGGAGAGATGCATTTACGTGTATGTATGTTGTATGTGTAATGGGTTCCGGAGACACTTGTAGAGGTAACTTCTTTATTACAATACAACACTCCAACAGTCCTGATACTCTGTTACAGCCTGGGTACACAGCCTAGGTATACAGCCTAGATACACTACTCTGGCTACGCTCTAGGGTCCTCCAGCTACAATTACCCTAGGGAAGGCTACCTGACCCGACCCAGCCAAGGTGCGGGTCTGGACTCTGGCTTCCTCGGAACTCGCCCTTACAAGGACGTAGAGCCGGGAGTCCCAGAGTCCCACCACCGGCCCGCACAGCGTCCTGGCCCTCACAAGGACAAGCGGGACGAGGGGGTCCAGGGTCCTAAGCTGGCTGGCTGGTGGGTCTTGAGCTGCGACTGGCCCCGATCGGCCAGGGAGCCGCCCTTTTATGCCTCGTCCCCAACGAGGGGTGGGGTTGTGTGCGCCCCCAGATATCCCACAGAGCACACCACAGCCCCCCCATTGGTAGCGGCAAGAGGCTTAACTGTCTGGGGTGCCTGGGATCCTAGCGCCAGGCGCCGAGGGCTTATCTGTCTAGGGTCCCAGAGCCCCCAGCAGCCCCTCCCCTCTTATGGCACTAAATATGTATGTTGAACTTCTTTCGCAACCGCACGTAGCCAACCGTGCTTCGAGAAGAAACGGGTTACGGACGTAATTCAAACTGCTAGGAAAAGTTAAGGTGGGGCTTGGGCAGAACTCGTCGCTTGAAGGGATCATGGACCTCCTGGTCAAGAACAGTGACGGAGTGGCAACCAAGGGATGGAACGTGGCGGAGAGATAAGTCCACCAAGCAGATGGAACAAATTCAAATCGGCCAGCCTGCAGGCGCTAAACGAATCATTGCATCGCAGGTTCAGGAGCGATACCGGCGGCTTGGGGAGGCCATTCATCAAAGCAGTGGATGTAACCATTGTCCACGAGGCCTTGCGTGTCACCCCCGGTCTCCTCCTCCTCCTCCTCTACCCACGAGGTTTTCGAGCGAAGAGAACCGGGCGTGGGGATGGGGCGGAAGCGACGCGGCTCTCGGCCTTCCCCAATCGTGCACACAGCAGGACCACAAAGCCATCCATCTCGGTGTGCCCCGGTGTGCCAGCAACACTTTATCATCTTTACTTTCAACACAAATGAGTTCATGCAGTCACACATTTTTGATTACTCAATAGCTACCAATTAGTAAGTATTCATATGCAAATTTTAAAAATAACTGTTAATTGAATTTGTTTTAATAATGTAATTCTCATCAGGTTCAATGGTGTAAACATGCATTTAGATTATTTCGATTATTTTGCTGCTATAAAAGTCCACACTACGAGCCAATTTGTGGAGCTATCATTTGTGGCGAGGTCGCTTCTGGAAACTAAACTAAGAGCTCAGTGGGCTTTGTTTAGTTTTATTTGTCTATTTAGTTTTAAGTAATTTTTTTTATCTCCCACCTATTCTTTGCACTCCTATCGTATTGTGTACTGTTTGTTGTTGTGTAACGTTCTGACCCGCCCCTACTGGACATCTGTAAAAGAAAGAGCTTTACAGCTCATCGGATTCCTCCAGCATCAATAAATAATCTGATTCCGAGTCACCAACTCTTATCATTCACTCCTATCTCTCTGGCCTTGCTAGTGTTGTGCTCTGCAGAAGGGCCGTTACCCAAAACGTTGCCAATTCTAAACTTTTCCTTTGCAGACCACAGTGTTATTGATGAATCTGTTGAGTTTATTTTTTCTCCCACATTGTACCCACCAGTACTGCAGTACAAAAAACAGACAACCGCTGGACAGAGAAGCTACAGAGAGCGAGCGAGCGAGCAAGAGAGCGATAGGTCAAGAGCCGCCAGACCTAGGCGGGTCAATAATACCTGGGGAGGTTGTTGTCATTGAGAATCGAGCTGCCATCGAGGTAGGACGCATCGTCTCGACCCTTGTTGCGATGGTGATCGGGCGTCTGGGCGTCGACCTTGCGGTCCCAAGCGGAAACCGCCGCCAAACTGCGATGGTCAACACAGGAGCAGGAGGAGGAGGAGGTTCAATGTGAACTACGACGAGGAAGAGCAGCGGCAGAACGACAACAACATTGGCATCTACGTAGCGTCTGAATGGAACTGCGTCTCAAGACGATCTACATATTGATCTTACAGACGACGAGTCCCTAGGCTGGACTTGAACAAGGGCAGGGGAAAGCATTTACACCATTGGAACCTCATTTGCCAGTAACAAAATATGATAATTGTTTTTTACCCTTTTATCTGGCAACAAAACTGACACCTTTTTTACAAGGAGTCATATTTGCATTGACCACAATACCTGCAGTCGGAATGCAAACAAAAAACACAACTCTGATAATGTATGCACTTTTGTTTGCATTCCGACTGCAGGTATTGCTGTCAATGCAAACATGACTCCTTGTAAAAAAAGTTGTCAGTTTTGTTGCCAGATAAAAGGGTAAACAAACAATAATCAGGGGCATGGAAGTCAAGCACAGAAGCTGGAGGAGGGAGGTAGGCAGGTAGGCAGGTAGGCAGAGAGGGAGGGGAAGGAGGGAGGGAGGGAGACAGGGAGGGAGGAGGAGGAGGAGGCAGGAGGAGGTTGGAGCGAGGAGGGAGTCATCGGCCACCTCTGCTCCAGCCCGTGGCTGTGCTCCTCGAGTCGGAGATACGCCGCCTGCAGCTGCTGCCGCGCGGCGAGCACCTCGCGGAACTCCTCTTCCATGCGCGCCTCCAGCCCCGCCAGCGCACGCGACTCCGCCTCCGCGGCCTCGCGCGCCCGCCGCGCCTCCTCCAGCGCCAGCTCGGCGCGCTCGGCACGCAGCTCCAGCTGCGTCGAGCGCTGGCCCGAGCGCTGCAGCGCCGCCGTCAGCATGGCCGCGCGCGCCAACGCGGGACCGCTCTCCTCCTGGGAGGAAAGCAAGAAACGCGAAGGTGCGGCCTTGCAATCGCCCGCACGCTTCACTGCTGGCGGAAGAGCAGGAGGGGGGTATGTGATTTGCAGCGGCTGCGTTTCAAGATCGTCTGTGGTCTTGTCCCTGCCTGCCTCTCCTCGCTCGTTTGATGTTACAGCAGCAGCAGGAGCAGCAATTAAGGCCTCCTTCTCGCAAATCCCAGTCATCAACATTCATTCCCATGGGGGGGGGGGGGGGGGCTCCTTCTTGGCTGCTGCTCCCGCTGGCCATAATTCTATTCTCCCTTTGAACTTCGTGTGGTTTGAGACTCTGCCATTGTTCAAGCCAACACTTACGACCCATTTGTTTTCACGCGCACAGAGCTCAGGTTGTTTTTTTATGTTCCATGTGAAAGCGTCTGGACGCGCGTTTGCATTTCGACGCGAGATAAATGTAACTTGCGTTGTACCTTCGACCCTTCCACGTCGGCCAGACGTGCCGATGGAAGAGGGGCGGGCGAGTGCCCACAACTTACGCCATCGCACACGCACCCTGCCGATTGACTAACTCTGATGTTACCCATTTATACTGCTGGGTGGACAGAGGCGGTGGCATGGGGGGTACTTTCGATAGTTGCCCAATGCCGGATGACCCCAGTAGCAAAAGTAGCTACATATGTAGCTACGGGCCCCGCACTTTCAAGGGCCCCGCGCTAAATGCTTTCAAGCCATCAATTTCAGTTCAGTGATTCTGCACTCCCTCTATTACTCTAGTACTATACCGCCTTCAACTTTTATGAACGACTGGGTGTTTAAGGTTAGCGATTTGTCATATTATATGGCTGTATAGCAAATGAAAAAATACAATTACTTTGCTATGCAAGTAAAAAATGTGTGTGTTTTAATATCTATATGTGTTTTTTTATTTAGGGCTACAGGCCCCGCACTAGCTTAATCCGGCACTGTACTTGCCCCATTGTTTCAACTGCCGTGCCGGGAGATAATTTCTGGAATGCTTCCTCCTGGCATAATGGGAATTTAACAACAAAGGAGAAAAACCATGCGCACGCATGGATTCTGTAACGCTTTCGAAGATGCGTTCATCGTCGTAAGGGTTTAATTAGCGGCAATCGCGTAACGTTCAGAGCTGCACAACGGGATGGCGTCACAAAGGGGCATGAAGTGACGAACGGCGACGGCGTTGTTCGGCCTTCATCCAGCAGTGGATAGCCCATGGCTCATGATGATGAGGACGATTGTAAGTCCAGCAAAGGACTGCAAAGGATTGTCACCACCCGGAACCATCAGAGATAACGGCAGCGTGGCAAGACCATCATCCAGCAGTGGACAGACCACGGCCCACGCTAATGATGGCGATTATAACCCGCGTCGGACGGAAACGGCACCTGCAGCTTCATATTCTCGGCCTCCAGGGTGACCGTCCGCTCGCGCAGGGTCGCGACCTCGGCCAGGAGGTCACCACTTGACCTCTCCGGGGTCGTGAAAGAACTGCCCACCGGCTGCTGGATCGATTCTTCGCGATTTCTCATCACCTGACGGGCAAAGACGCACGCGCCCACGAGCACACGCCACGTCACAAAGGGCTGCGCATGTTACATCGTAGAGACTTGCAGCACGTGCTAATTGCTGTTATTAGTGTTGTTGGCTTTTACTGTATTTCTATTAGATTTTATACATACTTGTGAGCGTAGTTTTCTTTTTAAGTACAGCTCTCTGAGATGTTTCGATATGCAAGGTACTTTACACAACAAGATTATTCTAATTCTGTACAGTGTCAATGTATTAAGGATTTTAGTCTATTCAGTCTTGGTCTCGTGGACGACATCCTGTGGAATTTTAACGTTTTAGTTTTGTATATATATTATATATATAGAGCAGTGATTTAAAGAAGGAACATGAAATAACGCGACTGCTCACGTGCCTCGGGCCTGTAATGATTCGACTCTTAAGCGATTCGATCGATCGTCAAAATTCAGGCTCGCTAATCAATTCCCGAATGGATCCCGTTGGCCAGGGCAGCGTTCATCATTGCAAGGCACGCGGGCCACTGGCGGTCCCTGGTGGCCTTTAGTGCGGCCCCTGACGTGCAGCCCCCGACAATAGACAAATGTGCAAACACCTCCTTTGCAGGCGGTGTGGCAGCCCTCACACCGCTGATGTCTTCTCGGCAAAAGTGGCCCCCCCTCTGAAAATTAGTGACGAACACCGATCTAGGGTAACGGCACCGATAGCACAATCACGGAGGAATGCGTCTCGCCACGAGTCTGAGCCGCTGGACTCACGTTCTGCAGCTCCTCCTGCAGGAGGGTGTTGAGAACCATCGACTCCTCGAGCTGCGTCTCTAGGATGGAAATCTGCTCCGCCTTGCCTTCCAGAGCCTTCCTGCAGGTCTCGTGCGAGCTGCAAGCGCGGGGTAAATCGTCGTCATCCATACGCAATCGGCACCTTGCGGACGTGATTTGCCGCCGGTCTAGTTTGAGAAACGTCGCTTCGCCCGTTCGACAATTTTGTTCGCAGAAAAGAAAACGTTAGGACTCAAGGGCAACACTGTTCGCAAGGGTTATCCGCTGCGACAATATCGATACGTTTCAAGCCACACCAACAGAGGATGTGACACGGTGCTGGAGATGACGCGGGAGGCGAGGAGGGGGGCAGAGGTGTGTGCACCTCGCTGGTAAAGCGGAAATGCCAAGTCAAATCCTTTTTATAGCCGTGTTTTTTTGTCTCCAAATTTTGGGCAAATCCTCTGTTCAAATTGGCCAGTTTTCAATAAAGGGTAAATTCAGTAAACGGCAACCCAACTTTATACGTACGATAAGCTCATATTGGATCATCTTTACGAGTGCTCTAACGTGCCCCTGCATTTGTAACAGACGGACAGGGATCATGCGTTATCGCTTTCCAACTTTACTTGGAAAGCGATCATAACTCATTATCATTCTGCTGCTGCTGCTGCTTGTGCCAGGACACTGCGGTGAGCTTGCCACTTTGGACAGCTTGCGTAGGCATCCAGTGGACAGCCGGTGCACCGGGGAAATCACAGCCTAGAGGGGGTGCAGGCACCAGGCTACGACAGGCAGTAGGGGGAATACGACACGATGCGTAATGGGGGATGGTATTTACTCCGTCGTAAAAGGGGCGATGCCAACCACACCGCGACCACCGCTTCCACCGCCCTGGACACTCACGTGGGGTGGCCGCCGCCGCTGCCTGGCGAGGGCGAGTGGTGGAGAGAGTTGCCCAGGCGGCCGTCGACGCGACTGGGCTCCAGGGAGCCGACCATCGTCGTGGAGTTCTCCATCTCCTCCCGCAGCTCGCCCAGCTCCTCTCTCACGCGGCCGGCCCTCATCCGCTCCTGCGACAGCTCCTGCGTGGCGGCGACGGCGGCGGCGGCGGCGGTGGTTACGAATCACAGTGCGACGACTCGGATGCCAAACCCATTCTCACACCTCGCACACAGTCCTTAGAAAATTGATGAGCAACACCATCAAACCTAAATTTAGTTCCGCCATCCGAATCGTGGGACGCTGCTGTGGTGAATCACGAATGCATTGGACTTGCAATCCAGAGGTCCTCGCTTTGAGTCTATGTCGCCGCCGTCCACCCAGCAGTATAAATTGTACACCGCAGTTATTTGATCGCCAGGTCCCGTGTGGTGGGGAAAAGTGTGGGCCCTCTACCTATTTCACTGGCCAGCGTGGAAGACTAAGGCTAAATTCCTGCTATTGTGCTCTAATGATGATCTTTATATCTATGGCCCACGGTTAGAGGTGGGTTTTCTCCAGGTATTTCTGGTTTTGTGGCAATTTAGGACGCCGTGGTGACGAGATGTTATCTCTCTTTCCCGGTATGCAGAAGGTCGTCGGTTCAATTCTAACCCTAACGCCCGTATATTTGGAGTTTGCACGTTCTCCATGTGGTCGCGTGGAATTTTCTCCGGATCCTCCGCTTTTTTCCCCCTCCACATTTAGCAACACGCGTTTAAGATTATTTGGCTGCCGTAAACGTCCGCGTGATAATCCACTTTCGCCGAGCTATCTGTCGTTGCCAGGTCGCTTCTGAACAAAAAGGAGCTTAAATTTCGATTTAAAGCTTTCGTGACTACAGAGATTCATCTTCTTGGTTCTTTCGGTAAAGTCACGTAGAAGGGAAGTAATAAAATCATAAAAATAAAACATAATAAAATAATTATCATTATGTTTTATTTTTATTATTTTATTACTTCCCTTCTACGTGACTTTACCGAAAGAACCAAGAAAAAGGAGCTTTCCATAGCTCCGTGGGCCTTACCTGGTAAGTGTAAAAAAAAAAGTTACAAATAAGTTTGGTTTTAGTTTAACTGGCGAGTGGATCGATCGACAAAGGGCCGTGCGCCGTGAAGGTGAACTGGACAGCAGTGTAAGGGTGCGGCGTGGTTCGATCGCACGTGACGGCCGTGTGGGTGCCACCGCCCCCCCTCTCACCTCCTGCAGCATGGCGAGGGACAGCTTGTCGGACAACGCTCGCTGCAGGAGCCTCGCATTCTCGCTCTCCACTTCGTCGAGCCGACGCAGGTCCACCTTCGCTCGGTCTTCCCTCGCCTCCTCGGCAAAAATAGGGGAGATGCGTCGGACGCGCCCGCAGGAGGGAGGGGGGGGGTAAGCATGCAGTGTCTTTGTGATAACAATAATAATTCCAGATTTGAAGCTTTCGTGACTGCAAGGATTCATATTCTTA
>CM025662.2:2884431-2896397 GCA_014621495.2 Entosphenus tridentatus | reverse complement strand
ACACACACACAAACACACACACAAACACACACACAAACACACACACAAACACACACACAAACACACGCGCGCACGCACTCACACGCTTGACAATCGGCAGCCGTCGCCGAGTTTACGAGAGGTCAGTGGGTCACGTCTAGTAAATCCGAGGGTTTATGTTCCGCGAGACGCGAGCACACACTGGACTTAGGGAAGAGGGAACGCTTTGCCGATTTTGTCACATTGCTCATCCTTTGTGCTTCTTCTTAGTATTGCGTTTCAAGCGGTGTGGCAACAACGATTATTTAATTCATCACAACGACATGCCGCCGTGCAGCGGCTCGCGCACGGGATTCGGGATTCAGAGGCCGCCGGTTCGATTCGAACGCCTGGGAGCAGTCGTTGAAAACAAACGGAGAAAAGTTTATGAAATCCACCCCTCGTTTGTCCAAGTATAAACCGGAACACCGCAGTTAGTCCATCAGCGTATAGTGGGGCAAAACGTGGGCACTTCCACCTCTTCCGAGTCGTCTGGCCGGTGAGGAAGAGTACGCCAAGTTCATCTTCGGGAGGAGGGCTATGTAGTGCATCCTCTAGTGGAGGCCCTTCCGCCAGCGGAAAGGTGAGCAAGCAATTACAGGCCTGCACCTTTATCAACCTTCTACACGGGGCATAAAACTTTACACGAAACTTGACGTTACTATTTTAAGATGCGTTGCATTATATCATCGAGCACGGCATCGAGGCCGTAGCCACGCCACGGGTGACCTTGACGTTGTTACAAACGATCCCAAGCTTGGCCGTCACAAAACTGGGTCGGCTTTGTGCAGCACAAAAGGGATATTTGGCCTCGAGCTGGGTGGCTAATTATACCGTGTGTGCTCACAATCAATCTCGGGGAGGGAGGGAGGGACCGCAAGTACCCGGCATGCCCATGGACTCTCTAACCTCGTGGCGGAGTCGCTGAACCTCGGAGTGCAGCCGCTGCACATCTTGCTTCACGTCCGTGAGCTCCTCTTTCTTCTCATCCCTGCGCATGGGGTGTGGGAGTGAGTGGCGAGGGGTAACCGTCACGTGTCACTCACTGGGTTTTACCATTACGACAGGCGTGGGGAAACCTACAGTATAAGGGAATCATTAGCCCGCGGGCCAGACACGATCCACTGCATCATTTCATATAGCCCACGTGATGAATAGCAATCTAAATATAATCAGCGCATGAGCGAAGATGAAAAAGCACACAAGTACCGCACAATTATGGATGACTGCCGTTTGTTGTCGTTCCAGCACACCTATGATTAGCACGGTTGGCTACGTAAGGTGCTAAAAAAGTTCAACACACGTACAGTACGCTACGCTGTTTTCTACTGCTCATTACCCCAGGGCATGGTGGCTGTAACATCCGGCCGAATTATCCAGGCTCAAACCCCGCTTAGCTTGCGAGATCTGCTGAGAGCGTTCCCATTCCATGGTATTTTGGTCATCATGACCTGCTAGTTTAGAATCAAATATAAAAAAAAACACGACAGGGGTAGAACACGTCTTATTTGCAATGAAGTGGTGAGCGATCCCTAAAAATACGTACGAGACGCGTCTGGCAAAGGCTCGTTAACCGTAATAGAAGGCGAAACGGTAGTGGCTAAAATAAACAGACATTAATAAACTTGTATTTGTGCGACACCTAAATGTAATCGAAGTGAACGGGCAGAGTGAGATCCTGTTGCCAAAGGCAGCCGAAACAAATTAGATCCTGTCGAAACGAAGGTCAAATCTAAAAACGACATTTGCGATTGCGCGGTCAAGAGTTGCTCTCTCGCAGGACCGCTCCGCACGATGCCCGATGCTTTCGGGAACTGAATGTTCCCGAAGAAGCTCTCAGCATGCGGAGCGAAAACGTCGGACGTGGCGCCAAACATCGCGCGGTACAACCCGAAAACACGACGGAGAGTGTGTACAGCACAACTGCGAAAACTTACACGGCGGTCATAACCATCTTCACCATGGCATCACAATTACAGACTCCTCTAGGTCACACGCCTTTTCGCATAATAGCAGCGTGTGTTTGATAAGCGGGGCGATGACAAGACCCAGGGGTTCACAGTTCGAATCCTGTAGCCGCCCTGATTAATACTGCGGGTGTAATAACCATAATAGTCTACGCTGTCTGCTTATTATGCATGTATGTTGAGCTTCTTGAACTCCTTTTGCACCGTACATAGCCAACCGTGCGGTGGACGTTCATAAAAAGATCCCAAGACGTAATTTGCAAGAGTAGGCCGGCCCCATTGTGTCCTGGCGCCAGGTTCCAAATTTTTGTTTTAATTACACTGAAAAATCGCTCAATCGGGATGACACACAACAGTGGGTGATCCCCTCAACTGCGAAAAAAACACTTGGCAGGACCCTCGTGGAAAAAAAAGAGAGTCATGTGACTCAGCGAGGCTTTGCCGGGTAAAACAGGCGTTCATAATAAATAACAAAAATAAAGACCCCAACGACATGTGCAAGCCGTCTCTGCATAGGGCAGCAGCTTCCTTGATGCCGGGCCACACTCCACGAAAAAAACACCCAGGACGAAATTATACACGATGGCCACGCTGACCCAGAGGCCAGGGCGATTACGAGTCGCATTTTACCCACGTGTCTCCATGGTGGCAGAGGACCAAAGGGACTGAGAGAATTCACTTAGAGCCGAAATAAACAACCTCGAGCAGTTTCGGGGGGTGGGGAGAGGGGCGGGTTCAATTTATTGCCAACAATCATCAGGGGATTCATTTCATTCCTGCAACTGGGCACACCACGTCCGATGCACCTCTCGCTTCGGCTGAAAATCTGGCTGTCCGCCTGATGAAGCCAGTTGTAATTACTGGCGAAACGTCGTACTCAGATTGTAAATGTTGTGGCTTGGCTCTCCAACACGACGGTTAGTGCTGTACTAGTGTCGAATTGGCGACGTTCTGTTTACGTGACAACCCTTACTAGTTGGCTATGTCGGGTGGTGGCGGGTTTTAACGACACATTTTTGTATTTACGCAATCTAACCCATAAATCTCTATTATGTATAACTAAAAACTATTAAACTATTCTTTTTATTTTATCAGGATAAGTCCCCACTGAGCTATATATAAGCTCTTTTATCACAAATGATAGCCAGGTCACTTCATTATATGCCTATCACTCATTCCCTGTTCATTCAAACCATTCATCATCATTTCCTGTCATCAATTCCGCTTCCACCAAATTCACGCATCACAGATTTTCCCCCATTGCTTCCTCTCATCCATTTCATTCCCCTCATCTCCACCGTTACATCCATGCGCTGTACCGTTGGTATATTTTTGTAAAGTGCCTCGGTTAAGGCGCAATACAAATTCCGCTAAGATAAGACAAAATAGCACAACGAAGTGGCTCATCATTTGGACATTTATAGCAGCCAAATGCTCTTAAATGCACGATGTTGATTCCAAATGTGGAGGAAAAAAACTGGAAGACCCGGAGAAAAATCAAAGTGACCACGAGGAGAGAGAGAGACACAAACTCCAAATATACAGCAAGAGTCAGGGTCAGGATTGAACCCACGACCTCCTGTATACCTGGCGAGGTAGTTAACATCTTCTAGCCACCGTGGCGCTCCACTGTGGGTGGTATTGTAAAAATATAATCCAGCGACCCGGGCCGTAGTCGCGAGGATATTAAGCCCTGCCAAGTTAACTGTGGGTGGTGGATGACGATGGGCGAGTGAGTGCGCTTCTATAAATAACAGGATGTGAAGATTCATAACAATAGGAGGTAAATAGTATTTGTCCAAGAGCACGACTGCCGGACGGAGATGGAGCGACGAAATCAGCTATTGCTCAGGTTGCCCTGGAGGATTATTACGTCGCAGCAGAGCGCGAGAGATGCCGGCGGTTGGCAGTGAATTTGGCCATGGCCGATGTTGACGACGACAATAGGTCTTCTTGGTTCTTTCGAAAGAACCAAGAAGATGAATCCCTGCAGTCACGAAAGCTTTAAATCGAGACGACGATAGGGTTAAAAATAGGGACGTTTGAGAAATGTGCTCACAACTCCTGCTGCGCTCGCCGCAGCTTGAAGTTGCTCTCCGCGGGGCTCGCGGTGGCCTTGTCGCCGGGGCTGCCGTGCTTGTCCCAGTGGTTCGCGACGGAGCCGGGCGGATCCGCAGCCACCCCGTTGCCCACCGACGCCGCGGGTGGCTCCGGCGCGGCACGGAGACGCTCCACCTCCAGCGTCAGATCCACAACCGTCTACGGGGATGGAGGGGGAGGGGGGGAGAAACGACCGTGCAACTGTGCAACCATAAAACTGTGCAACCATGCAACCGTGCAACCGACGTACGCGCGTGGTACGTGGACGCTGCTGCCACCGTCGTGCGGACCGGTCGGCGCATTCGACTTTGCCCGTTTGACCTCCCATCGGGAGTCGTCGAAGCATCGGTGCAAGTTTTTCTTAAACCGCATCGGTGCACAACCGCGGTTGGTCGATGGGCAGGCCGTGCACAGGGGGGGGGGGGGAAATGCGTGAGGGTGCTCCCACTGTTTTTCCCAAGACGTGCAGCCAGCGTGAAAGAATAAAACCAAAGAAGCTTCCTTAGAGAGGCTCTCCAGAGAGACCTACGAGTGAAGGGCCCTCCCGCCTGCCTGTTACGGTTTATAAAACACGGCGCATCGAAGAGATTTCTCATCCCCCCCCCCTCCCATCTCACCTGGGAAAACGAGTCTCTCTCCTCCACGACGTCTCGCAAGCGATTGGCCAGGCTGCTGTGACTCGGCAGATCGGGGCTTTCTGCAGCATTGGAATCTGCCCAGTGCAGATCAAGGACATTCTCAGGGTTGTGGGTGACCTGCGTAGAGGTGGGAAACGAGAACGACACGCAGTGACGTCTTGGATTCGTGCACGCACAACGTGTGCGTTTTTTTTTTCTCACACAGAGCGTTTTTGTCTTTTAGAACTGCTCTTTGTTTAAGTTTGTTGTCCATTCCCCCCCCCCCCGCGCATCTCCAATTTTTTACGGTCGGCTATGTATGATGCGGAAGAAGTTCAACACACATACGGGTACCGACAGAACAGAACAGAGGGGAAAATGCGAGACAGACGCGCAAGGGTTAAACGTCAAACTCTTACCTCCTTGATATGGTTAACGATCGCCGCCTGGGTCTCCAGGTCCAGCTGAGTGATTTTTTCAATGAATGCCTCCTTCTTCTCGCACTGCGGTGGGCACAACGACACCGCGGTGGCACAAGGACACGGCAGATCGGAACGTGCAACGCTTCTGAAAAATAACTATTATGGCTCAGTGGGCCTTACCTGGTAAAAAAAAAAAAATTCCAGGATAAAAAATGATGAAAAATAAGAATAGGTTTTACCCTTTCTGGCAATACAACATGTGTCAAGATGTTCAAACACCAAATATAAACCTTTTGCAAGGCAGCGATTCTGCATTAACCACACGTACTTGTGGTGAACTTGCAAACAAGCTAACATGCTCCGATAATTATCGATGCGTCGTCTTTGAAACCGATTGGCCTTTAGGGCCTAGTCTCACCACCAGTGTTAGACCAGAGGACGCCACAAGACAGCAACAAAGACAATGCAAGCACGAGAGCACTTGAAGCTTGGGTCGAGCAAGTTAGGGGCCATCACGCGATTTTGGATGATTTTTGACCCCCACCCCCCTTCGTCACACGGCGTCGCAAAAAGTCAAACCCCCCCTCAAATATGACGTCACAATGCTCTGCCCCCGCCCCCCCCAAAAAATAAAACATGCTTCAAATCGCTTTAAACTATTGTCATTGCAGTGCGTATTTAATGTGGCGCTGCACTCTGATGTTGTAGTATAATTTTTTTTTTTAAGTCTATTTAATTAAGTAGAACGTGTTGTCTATATTAATTTAAAGTTACGCATTTTGATGTGACGTCACATTTCTCAACCCGCCGCCCCCCGGGGGGGGGGGGGGGGGGGGGGGGGGCGGCGGGTGCGTGACGTCATTTATGGACGGCCCCCTATGGCAACGGGACATTTTTGCCAGTATCAACAATCTTGATTTGAAGCTTCAACAATGATGAAAAATAACAATAGGTTTTACCCTTTATGGCAATAAAGAATAAAGAATAGTTTAGTTCAGGGTGGCGTGTTGTGGATGGGTGGGTGGGCGGGCGGGCAGCTCACCTGCACGGCACACCCCAGCATGAGCAGAAGCACCCTCCTCAGTTGCTGCACGCTGCTCTCTGCTCGGCACCCACAACGACACGGACGAGGACGAGGGCGACGCGACTCGGGTGAGCGACACTTGCCGAGCGTGGCGTCCCTGCGACAGCCTGCCTGGTGAGCTGTTGCCACTCCCCCGCGGGTGGCCTAACAGTGCACCACCTAGCCCGGCGCGAGCGTCGCTGTGGTGTCGCGGCCACTTTAAGGAATATATATAAACACGTTATTCTAAGATAATTGGTTTTTTACCCTTCTATCTGGCAACAAAACTGACACCTTTTTTAAATCCTTTATATTAAGTTCACTTGCTTGCGCGCTTACGACCGTGCAAATCTTTTGGTCGTTTTTTAACCCACTTCCCGTGATCCAATCGAGCTGACATTTTCCACACAGACTCGTTGTGCGTGACAATTAATGTTCGTGAATTTTTTTTTCCAAAATTTTACACTTTTTAGGACAAAAATATTATATTTAATTACCAATTGCTTAATGCTGCCATGCAATCATCTGACCCATAGGTGGCAGCCATCTCAAGCCAGAGGACGAGAGGACTTTAGCCACCACGCATATAAAGGATTTATAGTCAAAAACTTTGTTTTTACGGGTTAATTTTTACAAGGAGTCATGTTTGCATAGACCACAATACCTGCAGTCATAATGCAAACAAAAAACATAACTGATAATGTGCACTGTCCTTGAAGTTGATTGGTCCACACCCGAGACAGCTTTCCTTAGAGCCTAGTCTCACATGGGTTGGACCAGATGATGCATTACGACTGCAGGTATTGTGGTCTATGCAAATATGACTCCTTGTAAAAAAGGTGTCAGTTTTGTTGCCAGATAGAAGGGTAAAAAAACAATTATCATATTTTTTACTGGCAAATGAGGTTCCAATGACGTTATTCTCATTTTATCACGATCGCGATGTAGGATCGCGAGACGCAGCGTCAGATCTGATCTCCCTTTGAGCGGCGTGATCAAAGTGTCAAACCTCACCGTTTAACACTCAGACCTGGAATTTTAGCCAAATTTGGTGCAGAAACAAACTTACCGATATATATTTTTTTGTAGTGTGCAGTCATTTGTGATTGGGCTGAGGCCATATACTCACTACACCCGGTTTAATGACGGGCAGCCGAATTCACGATTAGAACCCAGGATCTCAGCGGTGCCAGTGCAACGCTCTGACCTCTGATCCACCTGGCCTCAATGTCACAGCCACCAAGACTTTTTTTTACCACCATACAGCCAAGCCGTGCCGGGGCCTGTGCCGAGCCAGCTCAGGAGGCACCAGGTTTGTTTTTCCACTGCACAAGCCGAGCCACGCTGCCAACGTCACACGCAACCAACGCATCATTAACCCTGCCCCTGGCCCTGCTTGGCCCCAAGCCAGATTCAGATGTCACGCGAGGCCAGCGTATCTTGGTTTCATTATGGCTCGGCACGGCTAATGGCCAGTGGAAATTCACCTGTACGGTGAGCGCTCAGTTCTGGCTCGGCTCGGATGTCCCACAGCGACCGTTTCCGTCAGTGGTGGCTCCCCCCATTGCAGTGGAAGCTGGGTGAACCCCTAAACTCCGACCTTCGTGTGATTTTTTGTTTATGCCTTTAGTTTGTTGTCCTCCACCTGCACCTCCGATTAGCACCGTTGGCTACGTACAGTGCGAAAGAAGTTCAACGTACATACCTACATTGGCCAAACAGTGCCGGCATTTCACACGAGCCACAGGGAGGGAGAAAGTCGGACGGCACGCTGCGCACGATCTAATTTCTCATTGGAACAGGGCCACGTTTTGAACCGTGATGCCCCGTGGCCTCCAGACACAATTATGCTATCGTGTGTCCTCTGCAGCCAGGGAACATTGAAAGGGCCAGGTGACGATTCCAGACAACAACACCGTCCTGAAGGCCAGCAAAGATTTACAAAGAAAATACAGATAATAATAATAATCACGACTGACGATTGTGTTGATTGGAGTAATTTGAACCTAGGATCTCAGGTATCAGCTGGTACAGCTTAGATCCTGGGTTTGCATTCAGGTAGCTGCCTGTAATTAAAACTGGCTTCACAAGTGGCGGTGAGTTGAAGGTCTGAAGCCGGTCAACTATGACGGCAAAGAATAACGATCACTTTAAATTTGATTTTTGCATCTCTGGGATTCAAGTATCGGTTTCGCTGTCATGCAACGAACATTGCTCGCATATCCTGAGCGGGTGGGAAAGTTTTGCGTGTGGACCAGAGGTCACTTGAAAAGGGACAACGGAGGTGGGGGGCTCTGTGACGTCCACTTCTGTGGGCCGTTCTCCAACCCGGAAGGGTTGCCACTGCTCTGCGAGAGAACCGAATGGGGGGGGCCTTGTATCCTGGCATGACGCCAAATGCACAATCGTGGAAAAATTGTCAAATGCAAAAATTTATCCAAAAAAAACATGAAAGAGATTCATCTTCTTGGTTCTTTCGGTAAAGTCAAGTAGAAGGGAAATAATAAAATAATAAAAATAAAACATGATTCTGTTTTATTTAAAATAAAATTATTTCTCTTCTACGTGACTTTACCGAAAGAACCAAGAAGATGAATCCCTGCAGTCACGAAAGCTTTAAATCGAAAAATGAAAGAGATTATGATGATATAAACGCTGACAGTGGTTGAGTGATGGACTCTATGTTGAAGGCAATATCTCCAGACCACCTAGAGTATCCGATTCTGAAGATCAAACATTTTCAGCCACCGATTGTCTGTGTGCGAAAGGTCATGATGCGCGAGTAGGTGCCTGTACGTGGGTGTCCATGTGAATGTTTGCCCTGTGTATGTCCTGCGTATGTCCTGCGTATGCCCTGCGTGTGCCGTGTGTTTGCGTGTTTGTGTGTGCCGTGTGTGTGCTCTGTGTGTGTGCCGTGTGTGTGTGTCTTCCCTGCGTGCGGGTTGTCTGTGCGTGCCGTGTGTGTATGGGGAGCAGTAGTTTAGCGGTTAGCGAGCGGCGATCATGAACCCGGCAACCCCGAGTTCGATTCCCGCGCACGGCCAACATCGGCGACGAATACATGAACCGGTCGTGGGGCCTCCCCGAGGCCGACTCAGCCTTGATCAAGTACCTGGTGCTCGCGAACAGCACACCTGTCTTGTGTGCCCTGCGTACCCCTGCCGGGGGCGTCCATACCTGAGTGGGGGTCTCGGGCCAACGCCAGAACGTCCGGAAGCGGCATGACGATCACCTGGTGCAGGCTTTCCTGTTACGCAAACACGCGGGCGCGCACGTTACACAGGTACGGTAACGACGAGAGGTTCCAATTGGTCAATTGTTTTTTTTCTCTCTCAAACTTGTGAAAGCGCCGGCACGGTATTTCGGCCCGCCCTCGAACAGAGAGAATGACGGGTCGCAGACGAGCTTGGGAGTCAGCCGCACGGCGAGCCGGCACGACCAACAATTTGCCCAAGTTCTACGGTCACGTATATGTGAAGGTATTTCGGGCCAAATAATTATTTGGCCCAAATAATGGGTCGTTACACGTGGGAAGGAATCCAGAGCACTCGGAGAAGACCCACACGTGCGCGGGGGCCACACTGTTATCCCGTACAGATGGGACAGGCGGAGTGCACACTTGCTGTACTGCCTTCGCCTGGTGAGCCATGGGTATGATGGGCTCCTCGACGCCCACAGGAAGGGAATTTCACAAGGCAGGTTTTCCCCCGCCGCTTTGCGCGGCTTCGGTTTTGTGCGATTTGGCGCGCACGTGGCGGCTCACCTATATCTACCCAAGATTGGCGATATTACGCGATTTGAATTCACTCGTACGAAGCTAGACGGTCAGACGTGGGACGGCATTGCTTGCGTGCTGGATGCGCCACTCGGCAGGCAGCTGCCTCCAGCGGTTTCGCTTTGAGAGCCCCTTTTTTTTTTAGAAGGCATCTACCGCATAAAGCGAGGGAAAACCTGTATCCGTGCGATCCATCAACCCTCGCCTCCGCGGTACTGGATTACAGACCACGTGCATAGCCACCGCCGCCCAAATCTCGCGACACACGCACACAATAAAAATCACAGACAAGGGTCTAAACCAGTATCGTATAATGGGGACTACATTGTCCTCGACATCCACTCGTGGCCACTACGTTCACCACCCACGGTGTCAACCCAGTTCGTAGTACGAGACTTCGTTAGGGTACAATATCAGAACCTTTGTTTGCACTAGATAAATCCGATGAGCTAGGAAGCTATTTTGTTCTAGAGATGTCCAGTCGGGCACGTTCATCGACTGCCAAACTCGGGTCTGTGTCACCCACTACGGGGCCAAACCTTTCCGCAGGGACAAATCCTCTCCGTTTAAAAAGCCCGCGGGCCACAGCCTGAACTCGGTTACCACCCAAGGTAGCAACGTCACTCATGGCGCTGCCTGTTTCGTTACCCGGTGTGTACGCGTGAATTACTTGACAGCCCCACTGGCTCCAAATGGTTATCACAGAATTCACCGTTATTGGCCACAATAAGGACATTGGAACCAACTACACTGCGAGCGACAAATGTGGTGTGTGGTCTGGGGCTCGTGGACTAAAACACGAATAATGTAGTCACATGCTGTGCACGTGCCCATGCCGGATTAAGCTAGTTACGGGGCCTGTAGCATATGTTATAAAGGGGCCCTAAAAATTAAACACGTAAATATTAAAACACATAAATGTTTAACTTGCATAGTAAAGTAATTGGATTTTTTCATTTGCTATACAGCCACGCAGTCGTTCATAAAAGTTTAAGGCAGTATAGTACTATAGTAATAGAGCAAGTGCAGAATCACTGAACCGGAATTGATAGCTTGAAAGTGCAGGGTCCGTAGCATATGGAGATAGTTTTGCTACTACGATAATCCGACACTGCACGTGCCTAATCGACCGTCATGAATGTCTCACCCCCCCTCTCTCTCCCCACACACACACAATGTCCAGGAGGAATGTTCCATGAGGTTATCATGCAAATCAGTCGAGGTTCGAGGGAGGGGAACAAAGGGAATCGGGGAAGGTGTTCGACGCATCCGGTCGCAGTTAACCAACTCACAGAACCGGTTTCCTTGTATAAATAAGGGGGGGGGGGGGCGAGATAAGGCTGGGTGGGTGGATAATGAAGCAGGCAAGGGTGAAAGGAGTGGTTGGGGGCAGTGAGTGCGGGTGAGTGTGGATGGGTGCGTGTATGGAGGAGGCTCGTGAAGGACGCTGCTGCTGCTGCTACTGGGCGGTTGGAGGCAGTCGCCCTCCAGCAACAACAACGGAGGGCAGAGGAGCGACGCTCACAACAACTAGCGGAACGCCGGGCGGATAAATTGCAGCAAGTTGGCAGAGTAAGGGGGTTACAGGTGGTGCATCTACCGGTCATCTCAGTCAGCCAACCCATGGCACCACCCGGGTCTGTCCCGAGACCTCCGGTCAGCGAGCCTTCGACACTTCACGTGGCCTCAAAGTGCACCTGGCCTGGCACAGGCGCGATGGTGACGTCACCGTCACTTAATAGCGAATGGCGGCTAATGGTATTGGCAGTGTGGGTGGATGGGTGCAGTGCAGTGCGTATGGGTGAGTGGATGCAGTGCGTGTGGGTGAGTGGGTGGATGAGTGGGTGGGTGCAGTGCGTGTGGGTGGGTGCAGAGTGGGTGGGTGCAGAGTGGGTGGGTGCAGTGTGGGTGGGTGCATGTGGGTGAGTGGGTGCAGTAAGTGTGGTGGGTGGGTGCAGTGCGTGTGGGTGAGTGGGTGCAGTGCGTGAGTGGGTGGGTGCAGTG
>CM025662.2:2861417-2884421 GCA_014621495.2 Entosphenus tridentatus | reverse complement strand
TGCATGTGGGTGGGTGGATGCGTGTGGGTGGGTGGGTGCAGTGCGTGCAAGGGGTGGATGCCGCAGGATATTGCCCTCGTGCCAAAACACAAACGCACGCACGGAGCGCAGCGGCTCCAACAAAATAAGTTCTGGTGCCAATGCGCTTCGCCCCGTCACCCCCCCTCCCTTCTTTGTCACGGTTTGTTAGGCGTAGGCCAGAATCAAACGGCCCCTATCGGAAGGTGTAACGGGGTAAGAGATGAAACAGTTTTTTTTCTTGAATTGAGCCACGGGCTGTAAGAACTTTGGAGGAGAAACGATGGGAGGGGAATTCCAGAGTTTATCCACGCGAAAAATACGTTTTGGGAGTCAAGTTTCAAGTTTATTTTGCTTGACCGGGCGAGACCTCGCGATAGATCAAGAGTGGCAGACCCGGGGCGGGTCACCAAAACGACAAAAGAACTAGCGTCAAAAAAACAAGCGCGGACGGCTACGTACGGTGCAAAAGAAGTTCAACATACATACAAAAACATCATAATCAACGTTTTTGGGTTTAGATCGCGTTATTTATAAATGTGTCGTAACCCTCCACCACCCGACACGGCCAATCAGTAAATGATGACGTCACCCTGCTGCTGCTCTCTATAAGAACGGGAGACAGAGCAACGCCTCACGAAATGCCCGATGATGCTGGATGCAATTACCAGCGAAACGTCACAGTGCTACTCAAATTGTAAATGTTGTGGTTTCACGCTTCAACACACCGGTGGGCTAAAGCAGTGAACTATTTGTCTTTTGTCAACGTGACACTTTTTTACTGATTGGCCGTGTCGGGTGGTGGAGGGTTACGACACATTTATAAATAACGCGATCTAAACCCAAAAACATTGATTATGAATACATACAAAAACAACCAAATAGAAAACAGTCATGGGGCATGGTAGTGGACGTCCCATTTTGCCCGAATATCGGTGGTTCACACCACGCTACATGCACACTCCCACCCCCCCCCCAGAGACAACACTAATTCTGATTGGGTATGAACATAAATAAACATGCCTCTGTTTATGCGAGTTTTTTTGTGGTTAAATCGCGTAAATATATGAATGTGTCGTAAAACCCGCTACCACCCGACACGAGACAATTGGCAAGGTTTGCCACGTGAACAAAACGTGCCAACTCGTTACTAGTCCAGCGCGCACACACGAGTGTGTTGGAGAGTAAACCCACGACATTCACAATTCGTGTACGCCTCTGTTTGCCTGTCCATCGACATCCGCCTCTGTTGAGTACCTGGCAGAGAGTGTCAACAACGGCACTGGGGAGACAAAGGTGACCAGGGGTGTGATGCTGGCAACCCCCACCACGTGTGGCGGAGACAACTACATTTGCCCCAACAGCACAACGGTGCTGTACAACTCTGTACAGTTTCGATTTAAAGCTTTCGCGACTGCAGGGATTCATCTTCTTGGCTCTTTCGGTAAAGTAACGTAGAAGGGAAATAATAAAATAATAAAATAATAAAATAAAAAATAAAAAATTCTCACAACATTTCGGCCACAACGCAAGCAGCCGTCCTCAGGTGAAGAACAGGTCTGTCGGGAAGACAGCGTCTGAATGAAACGCCCCAGGCTTGGAGCGTATATTCTGTACAGGCTCTTTGGTTCTTTCGGTAAAGTCACGTAGGTATAAAATAAAATAAATCACGACGTTTCGGGCGCAACACAAGCGTCCGTCATCCGGTGGGAAAGCGACCTACGTGACTTTACCGAAAGAACCAAAGAGTATGGATTCCTGCAGTCACGAAAGCTTTAAGTCAACTCTGTACAGCTGTCACGCACGTGTTTTGGCCGTGACGTGCGCCGTCCGTCGTCGTGATTGTCCGACGTTTCGCCGCACATGCTCGGTGGGAGCTTCTCATCAGCTGTCAAGACCCCCCCCTCCACACACAAATAAGCAAACTACCACCCCCACCACGTAACCTACACAGTCTGCGTCTACACAGGCAGCAGTAGGCGGTGTACGTGTTGTGGGTGGACATGCATGCTGTCCGGTGGGGTGGTGCTTTGTGAGCGAGTCGGGGAACTCGTGGCCAGAGTTCGTGTTGATGGCAGCGTTCCCGGCGAAAAGTCTCGCCGAGTCTCAAAAGCCTCTTTTCGCAAGAGGGTTCTGCCAAGTGCCAAGCCACTTTTGTTGAGCTATTCATTTGTGTGGCCTGGTCGCTTCTGAAACATTAAGTTAATAGCGCAGTGGGCTGCTAGGATGGGGATGGTTTTGTTTTCTTTGCTGGTCATGGGTGGATTGTTTACCTTTCTTGTACTTTGCACTGCTATCGTGTTATTCTATGCGACCTCCTTTACCAGTGGCAAAATATAGTAATCGGTTTTTACCCTTTCAACTGGTCATCTGGTCCAACACTAGGCTCTAAGAAAAGCTGTCTCGGGTGTGGACCAATCAACTTCAGGGACAGTGCATATCATTATCATCATTAGAGTTGTTTCTTTTTGTTTGCATTTTGACTGCTTGTGTTGTGGTTATTGCAAACATGATCCCTTGTATAAAGATGTCAGTTTTTGTACCAGTTGAAAGGGTAAAAACCTATTACTATCGTGTAATTGTACTGTTTGTTGTTGTGAAGTTCTTACCCTATGCCCCGACTGGACATCTGTAAAAAAAAAACTGCATTATAGCTCAATCGATTCCTCCCGTATGAATAAATATTCTGATTCTGAAAGTTTTCACAGTAGGGGGGGGGGGCGATGTTTATACGTGCAATCCTCATTGAGTAGTTTGCAGATGATTTTTCAGCATTGGGATGTTTGACCAACACCAGATAATTGTAGGGGATTTTTTTGTACACAATAGGAGAAAACCAGAAAACGCAGAGGAAACCCACGCAGAACATACAAACCCCATACAGAAAGTTTCACGCGTAGGAGGGCTTTCGCCACCAATATCACCCACAATACAAGTTTATTTTTTGGGCTTAGATCACGTAGATATATACACGTGTCGTTAAACCCGCCACCATCCGACACAGCCAATTATTAAGGTTTGCCGCGTAAACAGAACGTGGCGATTCGTTACTCGTACAGCGCACCGGTGTTGTCGGAGCATTTGCCCCATACACAAAGTCACATCGGAGCCGGGAGTCGAACCCAGGCTGCCCTTCTAGCTGCGAGGCACGAACGCTGCCACCGTGGCGCTGGAACTTTAGCGTCCGCCCGCGAGTGATGGCGAATCAGTGATTGCGAGCGAGCGAGTTGCGTGGAGTGAGTTTGATGGGCACAAGCGTCCGAGTGTGGGAGGATGGTGGGGTGAGCAAAGTGGTGGTGGTGGGGTAGTAGTCACATGACCATCCAAGCAGCAGGGGGTAACAGGGGATTTGGGGGGGATAGACAAGAGACAAGTTCCAAGCATTTGACAGATGCCTGGCTCCTGCTTAGGGAATTCGAATTTACGCTCAACTTGTTATGTAGACTAGCCGTAGCTTCAGCCGCACCAACCTTATCATAGTAAAAAAAAACTCCTATCCAGGGGCCTGCCCTGGCTCCTCCCCCCTCAACCAGTATATATACGGGGTCGGGTCTCTTGGAATTTCTCATTTACTTGATACAGCGAGCGTGCTGTGACGGTTCCACCTGAAGACGCTTTAAATGGGAATTGTATAATGTTTTAATTTTATTATTTTATTATGTTTTATTTTTCTTATTTTATTGTTTTATTTTTCTTATTTTATTATGTTTTATTTTTCTTATTTTATTATTTCCCTTCTACGTGACTTTACCGAAAGAACCAAGAAGAAGAGGAGGCAGTAGCATTAATAGTAGTTTATATATACAAGGACGGTTTTCTTGGGATTTCTCTTTACTTGATACAGCAAGCGTGCTGTGACGGTTCCACCTGAAGACGGAAGCTTGTGTTGCCTCCGAAACGTCGTGATTTTTATTTGACTTTTATTTATTATAATTTAATTTTAAAAAATTTACCTACGTGACTTTACCGAAAAAACCTAAGAGTAGGATGGGGATGTATATTCTTAGGTTTTTTCGGTAAAGTCACGTAGGTAAAAAAATTTAAATTAATAAAAGTAAAATAAAAATCAAATAAAAATCACGGTTCCACCTGAAGACGGAAG
Organism: Entosphenus tridentatus; assembly: GCA_014621495.2. Lineage (NCBI taxonomy): Eukaryota > Metazoa > Chordata > Hyperoartia > Petromyzontiformes > Petromyzontidae > Entosphenus > Entosphenus tridentatus. The sequence goes on along the minus strand of CM025662.2, from coordinate 2,880,301 downwards.
CTTGTGTTGCCTCCGAAACGTCGTGATTTTTATTTTATTTAAATTGTACTTTTATTAATTTAATTTTTTACCTACGTGACTTTACCGAAAAAACCCTAAGAATATGAATCATTGCAGTCACGAAAGCTTCAAATCTAGAAAGGATGGGGATGGTTTAGTTGTATTTGTGCATGCGTTCGGGTGATGTGTTTACCTTGCCTTGCACTTTGCCCTCCTGTCGTGTTGTTGTTGTTGTGTTGTTTGTTGTTGTAACTTTCTTACCCCTCTACTGGACAGCTGTGAAAAGTAGCTTCATAGCTCATCGGATTCCTCCACTATAAATAAATAAACACCCAGATTCTCCAGTAGCAGCAGAAACCGGTCCACGCAAGCTATCACAGGGCATCACGGTCAAAACAACATTTTATTTCGCATAAATAGACTTGAGCCACTTTAACGTAATGATATTTTCTTTGTGCGTGTGTGTGTGTGAGTGGTGTTGTGGAGGCGATTAGTGACTGCGCAGAGTTCATCAGCTCACTCCGCTCGAGAACTCGGTTTCAATCACAGGCCGCCCGGCCAAAACCTCGAATCAAAACACGCGGGATTCTCTGCGGTGTCTGCTCAGCGCCTTAACATTTTAAATCCTACAAGTGTCCCGTTCTGTACGAGTTGCCGAGCCAATGCCTTCTTCAGGTTACCCTCCACACACTGGCCACATTCGGTCCAACTATAGGTTACCCTTCACACACTGGCCACATTGGATAGGTTACCCTCCACACACTGGCCACATTGAGTAGGTTACCCTTCACACATTAAGTAGGTTACCCTTCACACACTGGCCTCATTGGGCTGGTTACCCTTCACACACTGGTCACATTGGGTAGGTTACCCTTCACACACTGGCCACATTGGGTAGGTTACCCTCCACACACTGGTCACATTGGGTAGGTTACCCTCCACACACTGGTCACATTGTGTAGGTTACCCTCCACACACTGGTCACATTGTGTAGGTTACCCTTCACACACTGGTCACATTGGGTAGGTTACCCTCCACACACTGGCCACATTGGGTAGGTTACCCTCCACACACTGGCCTCATTGGGTAGGTTACCCTCCATGCACTGGTCACATTGGGTAGGTTACCCTTCACACACTGGTCACATTGTGTAGGTTACCCTTCACACACTGGTCACATTGGGTAGGTTACCCTCCACACACTGGTCACATTGGGTAGGTTACCCTCCACACACTGGTCACATTGTGTAGGTTACCCTCCACACACTGGTCACATTGGGTAGGTTACCCTTCACACACTGATCACATTGGGTAGGTTACCCTTCACACACTGGCCTCATTGGGTAGGTTACCCTCCACACACTGGCCTCATTGGGTAGGTTACCCTTCACACACTGGTCACATTGTGTAGGTTACCCTTCACACACTGGTCACATTGGGTAGGTTACCCTACACACACTGGCCACATTGTGTATATTACCCTTCACACACTGGTCACATTTGGTAGGTTACCCTCCACACACTGGCCACATTGGGTAGGTTACCCTCCACACACTGGTCACATTGGGAAGGTTACCCTTCACACACTGGTCACATTGGGAAGGTTACCCTTCACACACTGGTCACATTGGGTAGGTTACCCTTCACACACTGGCCACATTGAGTAGGTTACCCTTCACACGCCGCCCGGCGAAGTGTTTACTTTTACTGGCCTGGTAAAACTTTTTCAGACACCGACACAAAGGGGGCCTTTCAGGAGCTTGGCTGTAAAGTGACACTGCCTGCCACTCCCAAGTCTGGCCACACAATCCTCTCCTCTAGCACCACCTCTCTCCTCCTACTACTTACCCCCCACCTCCCCCCCCCGTTAATTTCCTCACTCCCCCAGCACAGCCAGCTACACATACATACAGACACCATTGCCAACAACAATCTCCCAATACGAGCAGATACCTAACCATAGCGCACACGCAACAAGAGGCGTTCATTCACCAGTCCTCTAACAGTCGAGCAGTACCGTGGCCTGCCACACGCATAACATCAGCTGTGCCAACACAAAGACCCCCCCCACCCAGAGCTACATACAGACACCGTTGCCAATTCTAGATTTGAAGCTTTCGTGACTGCAAGGATTCATACTCTTAGTTCTTTCGGTAAAGTCACGTAGGTAAAAATGAAATTAAAATTAATAAATAAAAAATCACGACGTTTCGGAGGCAACACAAGTCTCCGTCATCAGGTGGGACCGTCACAGTCAGATTTTTTATTTTATTTTTATTAATTTTAATTTCATTTTAACCTACGTGACTTTACCGAAAGAACTAAGAGTATGAACCGTTGCCAATGCCAGACAACACTCGCCAAACCCAACTCACTGATAGAGCACACGCGGCAGAACACGTTAACCAGCCTCGCCCCGTTTGTTTTTTTATTTTCACAGATGATGAGCAAAGGGGGCCCAAAATGCCAAGTGGCCAGCAACAAACAGCTGCTCCTGAAAGCTTTAACACCTGATGACGGACGCTTGTGTTGCGCCCGAAACGTCGTGATCTATTTTATTTTATTTTCTACCTACGTGACTTTACCGAAAGAACCAAAGAGTATGGATTCCTGCAGTCACGAAAGCTTCAAATCAAGATTGCTACTGAAGGTGTCGGTGGATAACACGGTTCATAAATGTATTGATTTGAGCAAGGTTGATGTCTGCATTAAGCTCGTAAAAGGTTTCAGTTTTGTTGCCAGAAAAAGGGGGAAAACCCTATTATTATATTTTGGTACTGGCAAAGGAGGTTCAATGATGTAGATGCTCACCCCGATCCCTCATTACTTTGATAGTGCAGCATTGTCTTTGAGTTGTGGACGCCTTTTGGCGTCTTCTGGTCGAGCACCAATTGGGTCGAGGCTCAAAAGAAAGCCGTCCCTTGGTGTGGACCAATCAGTTTCAAGGACAATGCATATATTATCATCGTGTGTTTTTGGTTTGCATTCTGACCACAAGTATTGTGGTTAATGCAGACATGAATCCTTGTTAAAAATGTTTCAGTTTTGTTGCCAGAAAAAGGGGGAAACCCCCTATTATTATATTGAGCAAGCTTGTTATGAGCTTGGGAAGACAGACGACGATGGGAGAGAATTCCAGAGGGCCGCAGGGCAAGGGCAGAGGCAGCAAGAGAAGTGATGTTCAGTGTGGCGAGTGAGTGGCTGAGAGTGTGTGTTGTTGTGACCTGCAGTGTCCCGATTCAACACACACGGTATGGGTGAAAATGCAACGGTTGGTTCTGGCAGATCCGAGTTCTCAAAATTGGTGGAGAAATCTGAGAAGTGACGTTTTGTGGGAACGGTATCCACACGGGAGTGGCAAGAGAAGAGTGGTGAGGAAGTGACCGATCACCGATGGGGTGAATCGGTAAATGCCAAATAAGCACCGTCAGCCACTCACAACCACACTAGTCACACCAATGGTCCCGTAGCAAGGCCGTAGCCATCGAGTCAACATTGGAGGGGACCAAATCTTCCAGGGGGTCTGGGGGTCCCCCCCCCCCCCAGAAAAAAATATTCTCTATTTGAAAACGAATTCTCTGCCATTTCCTGCCTAAAATATTTTAAAAAATCACTAACACATAGGATGGACTTTTTATTTCTTTTTTACAATAATGTCTAATAGTGTATTGTATTACATTGCTCTGTTTATTTATTTATTTTTTATCTTTTCTTGTTTCATTGTATGTAATGGCAGAGATTAGGGATTAAAATATTACAACCATAACCACAATCGTATAAACATAAATCGATTTTATAGCAATATATTGGGGGGGACATTTTGAGCATATTTGAATATTGGGGGGGGGGGGATGTGTTCCCCCCCACAATATACATTATCATTACGGCCTTGGTCCGTAGGGAACCGATATCGTAACCGGTCGACCACATCGTGCCAATCCACACGACCCACCGCGGGCTCCAGAACATTCACCTGACATTTACACCCGTGCACGCGTGCACGACCTTTTGTCGCTCCACTGCTGGATGATTGGCCTCCACCACGGCCGTTTCACCATAACTCACCGATGCAGACCAGCGGCGCACGTGCGCGGAGGAACAGAGAGAGAGAGAGGGAGGCGATAATCTTGTTCTGTTTTACCCCCAACTGTTCTCGTGTCATCCCGACGAGTCGAGCAAAATGAAGCGGCGATCGGTAGAGCGAGCGATTGACTCGAACGATCATCGGACGGGCCCCGGCCCGAGATGACGCGCAAAGTGTCTTCAGTTAGGTCGCGGTGCAGTGTGGCGGCGATAAGGCGGAGTGGGATGAGGAGGGGGGGTGATGATGATGATGATGATCATGCAGTCATGCCGTGTTGAACTAGTGACAGCCGTCAGTGTGGCAGCGATAAGGCGGAGTGGGATGAGGAGGGGGGGTGATGATGATGATGATGATCATGCAGCCATGCCGTGTTGAACTAGTGACAGCCGTCCCCACTCGGCTTCGCGACACATACCAAGACGGCAGCGGTGTGGAACTCTACTTGCCGAGCGTGGCGATCAATGGCAAGTGAAATAATAGTCCGCAAATAATACGCGTTAAAACCTGTCGAACATTTGTTACTTTTGAATGTCGACCGGATGCTCGGAGTTCATTCAAAGGGCCAGCGAAGCAATTCCTCAACGGGCAAGTTTGAAATCAAGTACGGCAGTGCTGTCGACGAAGGACGATATTGGAAGCTCCCGTTATTACAGGCACGGTCAAATGAACCCCAGCGATGACGTGTGCAGGACCTTATCCAGCAGTGGATTGATATCACGTCGAAGTCAGTGAACAACTCCACAAGCTGGGAGAGGAGACGGGTTACAGACCCATTACGACCATGCTCACGTTACCATACAGCTGATATGTGCCATGCACCAATGCCCAGGGCTTTATTACACTTATGGGCATTGTTGGAATTGGTTTAATCTTGGAAACACAACGCGAATAAAATGTTCTTGCCCATAATTGTACAATAGGGGTCAGTGGCAGCGCTCGTGAATTCGGGGGCCTGGCAGACGTTACCTTTGCTCCCTGCCACCGTCGTGATTGATCAATCTCCTTGCGAGATGACGGAAGAGGTGGAGATGAGCGGCGACAGATGTAATGTGAAGAGATAAATGTAGAATCTTCTGGGCAACAGATCGAGATGTCGTGGTATTAGAAAATATAGAGAGAGGAGAACGATGTCGTGAAATGAGATGTTGATGAAGAGACACATTTGGAATAAGATGGGTGAAGAGATGTACAAACAAGATATTGTTAAGATATATTAATTGGTTGTATTATGTAAATTAGCTTTGCTTGTTCATTAGGAATTTTATTGATGCAGGACGAATTCTCCACGAACCTGATGAGGGTGGTTGTAATTACCAGCGAAACATCATACTCGAATTGTAAATACTGTAGGCTTACTCTCCACCACACCGGTGTGCTGTACTAGTAATTCGCACGTTTTATTTACGTGACAAACCTTACTAATTTGGCTGTGTCGGGTAATGGCGGGCTTAACGACACATTTACGTGATCTAACCCATATGAATCACATGAATCCGTGCCACTTGAGCTGCTTGGGGTGCCCGAAGCTTTTTCGTTCCCCAACAAACACAAAACGTCGGACCCGACGTTGGGTCAACGGGTCCAGCCGACACGCCGACGGGGGGGTCGACCCCAACGTTGCACGGCTAACGCAGGGTTAGTTTCGCTCGTGTCTCCCCGTGCCCCCCCTCAACCCCCCCCACTGATGCGTTGCGTGCGATGGCTTGGTCCGCCGCGGGTGTTCGACAAGCAGCGAACATCGCTGCCGAGTGGCGTGGCCCGTAAGTGGGCGGTTATGCGTGCCAGCACTATTGTAATGTGAAGCGAGGAATGCATCCCTGCAGAGGCAGAAGAAGGGCCACTCCCATACATGAACAAGGTACATCGCAGACTAAGGAGCGCAATACAATAAAACTAAGGTCACATTTCGACGCCCGTGCTTTGAATCGCTAACGGGTTGCCTTGGAAAACGTTTTACCTTTTAACGGAGGCGAGCCATTCGAAAGTGTGTAAATTACAATTAGCAAGTGCCTACAATTCATTTGGGAGGCAAAGGAAACAGCTGTGGGCCTGCTGGCTGTGGGGGAGCTTACACACAGAGACTGCTGGGGCATGTGCTGTTGTTAGTAACACCTACGAAGGCCGGCATGGCGCACGAGGGGGTCCAAGCGAGCAGTAAGCGTGCCGAGCCAACTCTACCTCCCCAGCGCCGGTGGTACACCTCCCATTAGCGCGGCTGGCTACGTACGGTGCGAAAGAAGTTCATCGTACGCACGCACCGCACCAAGGCTCTCGTTTAAGGCCACGTTGATAGTCACCGACCGATGTTAGCCATGGCAGGGAATGGAATTTCGAATTTGGACAGCCCTGTTTCGTTACTCCGCCGATCCAAAAGCGCTCGTTAACGTGCAGAGTAATTGGTTATAATTGGCTAATATATTCAGTGTATGTGTGTGTGTGTATGTTGAACGTCTTTTCGCACCGTACGTAGCCAATCGTGCTCATGGGGAGGTGCGGGGGGAAGAACAACAAACTAAACGCAAAAATAAGTTCTATAGAAATTCGTTTTCAACGTCCTCCTAGAGACCGCTCTCCTCCTAAACCACTCCAAGCAGTTTCGATAGAGGGGGAGTCATTTGAAAGTTTACGATGTTATAGTTCACGTGAACAAGGTCGGAATTACTCAAACAACAAAACACAGATGACCTTTGATCAGAAGAATTGGCTTAGCAGCAGCGGTACACTGCTTTTCCGCTCTACTGTTTACAACAGCCTGGCACTCAGTTAAAATAAAAATCACACAACGTATAGGTGTGTGTGTGCGTGTTCCATTTGAGAGGGGTGTGTGGGGGTGTGTGGGGGCGGTGGTGCAGCGGTTAGCGAGGTCGCGCTATGAACCTGGCAACCCGAGTTTGATTCCTGCTCACGACCAAGACCAGTGACGATTATCTGAACCGGTCCTGGGCCTCCCCTAGGTCGACTCAGCCTCAAACGAGTACCTGGTGCGATGTGTAAACACCGTCACTGGGGAGACAAAGGCGGCCGGGCGTGGTGTTGGCTACCCACCCCCTCGTGCGCTGTGTCGGCCTTCATAGGTGTTCGCTAACAGCACTTTCCCCTACAGTCTGTTCAGGCTATACGGGGGTCTTTGTCTTTGGAGGAGCTCTCACTGTGGGGGGGTGGGGAAGGGTGGGGGGAGGGGGATGTGAGAAGATGCCGAAGTGGCACTAAACCTCAACGGGCTTCCTCCTTCTGGTTCATATATGGCCAAGTCTATGGTGCCAGAATTCCAGCATGGGACGCTGATCGCGAGCATCGCAAAATCGCAAAAAAAAATACCACAAGCAAAACTGGGGCTTTTACCACACATATATGTTCACGCACGGCAGGCGAGTGCGATGCATGACAAAATTGGCCAAATTCATTGCTGTGTGAAACACGCACGCATTGCCCTGTTAAACCGAACTAAACTATTTTTATTTTACCAGGTAAGGCCCACTGAGCTACATAGCTATTTTTCAGAAGCGACCTGGCCACAAATGATAGCTCAAAAAAGTGGCTTATCACGTGCATATTTAAAGCAGCCAAATACTCTAACCACACGTTTCTAAATGTGGAGGGAAAAACCAGAGTACCCGGAGAAAAATCCACGCAACCACGCAAAGAACATTCAAACTTCAAAAATACAGCAGGCGTCATAGAGTCGAGATCGAACCCACGACCTCCTGTATACCAGGCGAGGAAGTTAACATCTCGCCACAGTGGCGTTGTTCAATACGGTGGTGCGGATGCAGGATCCCGCCGTGGTGCAGTGGTTGGCCCACTGGACTTGTAACCCAGAGGTCGCCCGTTCGATTTGATTTCCCAGAATGGCAGCTGAAATAACGATGACAATTGATTAAATTCTTTCCCCCCAACCCCCCACTGATCACCTCTGTCCGTGTGGGCACCGCCGATGGGTGGACCCCACAGTTAATCGGAAGGTCACGTGCAGTGGGGTAAAGCGTGGATACTCCCAACCACGACTAAAAATGTTGAGCCAGGAGAGTAGGAGATGACAAATATGCTCTAGAGGGGCTCTCTAGAATTCCCTGGAGGAGGCCCTTCTGTGAAATAGCCCTCCTATACCATAAACACATACGGAGGATCCTCAGTACTGCATAGCCTTTTCAGGCTGTTTGAACAAGTGCTGTTAGCAAGCACAAAGACAAAGACCCCCCGTATAGCCTTAACAGACTGTTGGGGCAAGTGATGTTAGCGAGTAGCACTTACGAAGGCTGGCACGGCACACGAGGGGGTGGGTGGCCAGCACCACGCCTAGCCGCCTTTGTCTCCCCAGTGGCGATGCTTAGACACTGCACCACGTACTCATTTGAGGATGAGTCTAATGTGTGGCCTAATGTGGCCTGATGTGTGTCACTTTAGCCGAATGTTGAATTTCTGTGTCAGAGTGAGCTAATGTGGGTCGAAGTGGCCTAATGTTGGCCACTGTGGATCATTGTGGGTCACCGTGTCATGTTTTGATCCTACTCGTAATTACAAATACAAAGATCCCCCATATAGTCTTCACAGACTGTTGGGGCAAGTGCTGTTATCGACCAGCAACTATGAAGGGCGGCACAACACACGAGGGGGTGGGTGGCCAGCACCACGCCCGGCCAGCACCAGGTACTCATTTGAGGCCGAGTCGACCTAGGGGAGGCCCAGGACCAGGTCAGCGTGAGCAGGAATCGAACCTGGGTCGCCGCGATCGCAGCGCTCACCGCGACACAACCGCGAGCACATAGACACACACACACAAACCGAATATAGTACAGTACCCCAGTCATAACCCTGTTGGAAGAAACGTAAAACCTCGCTTGAGCAACTCCGGCGGTGGTGGTTAACGCCAGAGAGCTATCAGCATTGCCTTGGCAACAAACGAGGGCGCACACGCACACGCACGCACACACACGCACACGCGACACTCAGGCGAACTTTACTCCCGGCACTCGCTGAGGCTCGCCACTCGCAGCCACAATCAACACCGGTGCGTGCGTGCGTGCGGCTCAAACAATTCGGTGGGATATTCATATTCTTAGGTTTTTTCGGTAAAGTCACGTAGGTAAAAAATTTAAATTAAAAGTAATTTTTTTTTAACTTTTATTAATGCAAGGATTCATATTCTTAGGTTTTTCCGGTAAAGTCACGTAGGTAAAAAATTTAAATTAAAAGTAAAAAAAAATGTTTTACTTTTATTAATGCAAGGATTCATATTCTTAGGTTTTTTTCGGTAAAGTCACGTAGGTAAAAATTTTAAATTAATAAAAGTAAAATAAAAATTAATAAAAGAAAAATTTATAAAAGTAAAAAAAATGTTTTTACTTTTATTAATTTTTATTTTTTACCTTCGTGACTTTACCGAAAAAACCTAAGAATATGAATCCTTGCAGTCACGAAAGCTTCAAATCTAGAATTCGGTGGGAGCCCAAGAGGACCCCCCCCCAACCCCCAGAGCGTTCTATTTATGGACGCGGAGCAGAGACGGAGCTGGGTAGGAGGGGGGGGCGATGGAGCGGAGGGGGGGGGAGCGGCTGGTGGCCACGGGGATTAGGGGTACTCTGTGCTTCGACAGGTGGCTCAAACACGATGGCAGCCGGCTCCTCCAAAATTACGGCACCACCCGCCCCCCGCCGCCGCCGGCCCAGATACGCGGAGGTATTTTAACGGACGGCACAGCTGCGGAATTAGTTCATTGAAATTCGGGCCGTTCCGGGAATGCGCATGGATTGACCCGGCTCTGCTGAAAAACATCTCATCACGAGTACCGTACTCTCCTCCCCCACCACCACCACCACCACCGCCGTATTTATTTGTGCAAATTCAGCACAGGCAGTGTTGAAAAGTGGGCCGCATGCCCTTCCCCTAGAGGGGGCGGCTCTCTAGGTCGCCGGTTGTGGAAGAGTAGGCCAAATACCATCTGGGGGGGGTTCTGTAGGTTACTGCCCCCCCCACTCCCATGTGTGTAATGGTATGGAGATTGCTGGGAGGGAGACGTGCAGCATTTTCTCGATTATTACTCCTGATTTGGTTAGTGGGGTTTCTATGATCGGATCACCTTGGATACACAATGCACCATATTATATGTGAAGAAGGGCCATTGGCGAAAAATATCGCCTGTTAGATTTCCTTTAAGAGCGCCGTGTTAGAGACGTATATCTGTCAACCCCTTATCAGTGCTCTACCTTAAAACAGACCAATTCAGGCCTTATTGGTCACCCCGTGCCCCTATAAATCTCAACGTTCATCCTGAAAAGTCCCATCACAAGGGAGAAACACAGACAAATAGGCCAAAACATGTGTGCCCGTATATGAAACGGCTGTACGCCGTATGGACCTGAAAACTCAATTTCCCTCGACAAGAATACGGGTAAACCGTATGGGTTGACAGCTGTGTTGTCCAATGTGTGGAGGTTTTTATTTATTCGTGAATTGTGCTCGAGTACTCACTGCTAACACAGCAGCGGCGTCGTCACCAAATGATTTGTTCAAACGTGTAAATAACAGCGTCACCCCTGACCATCGTTCATCATCCCTCCTCCTGGCGACGCATCGCGCCCAAGCCCACTTAACTTTTATCGCAACCTCCGATCAGCACGGTTGGCTATGTACGGCGCGAAAGAAGTTCAACGTACATAAGTACGATTTAAAGCTTTCATGACTGCAGGGATTCATCTTCTTGGTTCTTTCGGTAAAGTCACGTAGAATGGAAATAATAAAATAATAAAATAAAACATTTTATTATTTCCATTCTACGTGACTTTAACGAAAGAACCAAGAAGGTACATAAGTACGTTAATAGTTTGGATGACGTCACTGATAATTACAATGGAGTGGGGCGGCCAAGGAATGGAACGCATCCGGAGTGGACCTCCACCGGGGGAAGATGGAACGAAAACCACTTCGTGTGGTGCAGGGGCTGCATGCATCGTTACATCGCAGGATTGCGACAGGTGGTGCCGGCTCGGGGAAGCTTCCATCCAGCAGCGGAACGACCACGGCTTACAATGTCGATGATTATTTGTTTTGTACAAAGACAAGCACACGGTACACGTACACACACACACCCAAAAAAAGAAATGGGTGGAAACTATGACGCTTAATTTATCTACGGTAACTTACCGACGACGACGATGATGATGTCCCCATGACAACAGGCACAACCTTGTAATGTATTCTACTCGTGGGAGCATCTGTGGCTGCTGCTAAGGGTACTCTTGCCTGGCTTGGCGTGGACGGGGAGGAGGAGGGAGGAGGGGGTGGTGGTGATCAAGGTAAGGGGGCAGCACTCACCTGGTAACACGCACAGATGTGTTCCAGCACGGAGGAGAGAGTCACGAGCCTCTTGCTCCAGCTGTGCCCGCCGCCTGCGACGCGTTGTCTCTTGCTCTCCACCTTCCTGGGCTCGCTGGAAATCGAGAGCACAAAGACAAAGATTCCCCCGTGTAGCCTTAACAGACTGTTGGGGCAAGTGCTGCTAGGGAGCACCTACACGCACCTACACGCACATGACACACGCCACGTGTAACGCTTGCCGTTGTTATTAAAACGATGAGAAACTAAGTCGTCGGAACAGAAAGGTGTGTGCAGACAGGAAAGAAGAGATAAAAATACTACACACACACAATTAAAGGTAAAGGTGCAGCTGTGAAATTGCTTGCTCATGCCACTGCTGGCAGAAGGGCCTCCTCTGCTAAAGGGGGGCTCTGAGAGAGCCCAGCTGGATTGCATTTTGTCGATTCTTCCATGCTGGCCAGACGTCTTAAATATATATATAAAAGGGAAATTTGTGAATATGTGTGTCTGTTCGAAATGTTTATCATACTTCCCGACATGCAACAAACTTTAAATGTGCATGTGGGTAGCTTCGAGACTGTACACAATGCAAAACGTATAAAAATAGACTTTTGTATTTTGGGGGAGGGGGGATGGGCGCAATAATGGATATATTTTGCACGGCAAGTGAGCGGTGACGTCACATCTGTGATGTCACCCGCATGCGGCAGCGTCACGCAGTGTGCCTGCTGACGTCACGCATCCCCCTCCCCCACCCTCCGCGTAGGCCGTGTGTTAATCAGAGGTCGCAACCGGGTACCCGATACCCGTACCCTACCCGATACCCGTTTGCGACCCTGGTGCGGCCGGGTACGGGTACGGGTAGGCCGTGAGTCACTGGTGAGTAAACGTTTGTCACTCATTTCGGGTAGGGTACGGGTAGGGAACGGGTACCCGTACCCAGCCGGGTACGGGTACCCATTTGCGACCCTGGTGCGGCCGGGTACGGGTACGGGTAAGGAATCAAAACCCGTTTGCGACCTCTGGTGTTAATCCAAGACAAGAATCCAAGTCTCGGGCGAAGCCGGGTAGTGAAGTTAGTAAAAAATAAAATAAAGGGATAGCCTTGGAAGAGGTGGGGGTACCCACACTTTATCCCCCCCACAGACGACCTGCCGAGTGATTGTAGTGTCCGCTTTTAATACTGCAGGGCGGGGGAGCCGGAAGATGGGAATTGAACTGGCGCCCTCCGACTTGCAAGTCCAATGTGCCATTCCAGCATAATTCTTTGCATGTGAAGATGACGTAACCATTTGTCGATATTCTGCACGCAGCCTTATTATGATGACCGAATCTGTACATGATGTGAAAACCCCCCCCCCCCCCATCTTAACAGAATAATAGTGCAGGCTGTAACACCCTAGGTTCCAAGTTTGAAACGCAAAGCCTTCCGAGAGCCATAAAGGCCATTTGCAACCCATAAACCTAAAGGCCCCTTTTAAGCTACCACTTCTACTCATTGTGTTGCCCACCGACCACGCTGAGAGGTGGGGGCAGGCGTGTGGGATGTAGGTGTTAGGGCAGGCGTGTGCACACGTGCGTAGGGGAGCGGTGGCACAGTGGTTAGCGCACTGTGCTACGAACCTGGCGACCCGAGTTCGAAAACCCTGCTCCCACGACCATAGCCAGTGGTGAACAATTGAATTGGTCCTGGGACTCCCCTAGGTCGACTCAGCCCTAACAGAGTAGGTAGTGTAGTGTGCACACATCAGCAGTGGAAGGGGGACAAAGGCAGTCGGGGCGTGGTGCTGGCCATCTTCTCATCAGCCATGTTGTTGTGCCATGCCGGCCTTCATTAGGTGCAACTTGTAAACAGCATCTTTGTCTCTTATCCAGGAATGCTCTTTAGGGAGAGGTAATGCCTCGTTTTACAAGAGGGGGGGGAGAGAGGTGGGTTCCCGGGGGGACAGCAAAGCAAATTGTGCAAAAAATATCCACCGTGTAAAAACAAGGGCTTAAACACGAAAGGCTCATAATCAGCCATGTACAATCCACTGCTGGATGAATGCCTCCGCAAGCTGCCACCGCTGCCACCTCTCGAGATCTTGCGATGTATCAATCCACCTAGCACGTGAAACGGAACCGATTGAATTGCTCCATCTCCCCGGCTGACGTGTTTAATGAAAAAGGGATGGTAACGAAAAATATTACACAAATCAATAAATAAAATAATAGTGGATTCTGTTTATAAAGACAGCTCTGATATACGTTAACGCATGCTGACGTCACACACTGGTGGCAGCAAGGTGCAGGGCAACTTCTGATATAAGCACACTACGAATATAAGCACAGCTGGCACAAGCACGATAACTATATCTATTCCAATATAGTAATAGGTTTTTACCCTTTCAACTGGTACAAAACTGACACCTTTATACAAGGCATCATGTTTGCAATAACCACAACACAAGCAGTCAAAATGCAAACAAAAAGAAACAACTCTGATAATGATATGCACTGTCCTTGAAGTTGATTGGTCCACACCCGAGACAGCCTTTCTTAGAGCCTAGTCTCCATTGGTATTGGACCAGATCATTATCATTATCAGATTTGTTTCTTTTTGTTTGCAATTTGACTGCTTGTATTGTGGTTATTGCAAACATGATGCCTTGTATAAAGGTGTCAGTTTTTGTACCAGTTGAAAGAGTAAAAACCTATTACTATATTTTGCCACTGGTAAAGGAGATGTCTCATAGTATAGTCTGTGGTGCCGAAATTATAGCACAGAACGAGAGAGTCAAAAAAATGTCCCATAAGCATCCCTCGGGCTTGTATCATGTGTACATTTCCCTACACCGCAGGCGCAATGCATAAGGGATGGAGAGAACGGGGGGACACCAAGACTCAATGGGCACGAAGTGGACATTGTGTGGATTTGAACGTCGCTACGTACAACACACACACTCTGTCTGGCTAACCAAACCTCGTTGAATTGAAAGCAGAATTGGCAGAAATCAACTGGGATACAGTTGGGACTCTGTTACTGGCACGTCATGCCGTGCAAACAAAATGTCCATTCAGAAATTCCGGCAGGGCGGTGCATCGCCACGTGTGTTAGAGAACGGCCTGTGGAAGTGGATATCACAGAACTGCTACGAAGTGACCTTGTTTTAATCCACACACACACGGGACACTTTCCCACACGCCTTGCTACACAGAGAATGTTCATCACGTGCTGGTGCAAACTGATTTGAAGCTTTCGTGACTGCAAGTATTCATATTCTTAGGTTTTTTCGGTAAAGTCACGTAGGTAAAAAAAATTAAGAAAAGTAAAATAAATAAAAATCACGACGTTTCGGAAGCAACTGTGACTGTTCCACCTGAAGACGGAGGCTTGTGTTGCTTCCGAAACGTCGTGATTTTTGTTTTATTTTTATTTATTTTTATTTTTTACCTACGTGACTTTACCGAAAAAACCTAAAAATATGATATTCATAGATTCTTACAGCTGGAATTGAGGCAATTTCAGTGAAACAACCAATTGAAGTGGACACCCAACTTGAATTTCAAGATTTCACAGAATCGAACCCAGGATCTCGGCGGTGCTGGCTCAGTTCTCCGAATCCTCAGGCCCCCCCCCTCCCCACCACCACCTCTGAACGATACAAAAACTCGGCACATTCATCAATAACACTGCCCCACAAATGGAGTAACGATTACATAACGGCTGACGTTTCTGGCAATGGCTCTTCATCACGGCAGAGAGATTGACGGGCCCATTGCCCAAAACAGAAGGTTTGTGTTGTTTGTGCTTGTGCACCCAATGCCAACGTGGCATCACGGAACTTTCATTTGTTTCAAAACGCCGCACGTTTGTTCGCCCGGACCTTAGCTGGCACCTCACAGCTTTTGACGTTTTTCGGCACTGGGGCTGGATACTGATGGACTTTCCTTTCATTAAGATGACATCAGTGGTTGGGAAAGGGTTCCACGCATCTTTGCTGCGATGTCAGTGGCAAGTAAGGATTCAGAAGGCTGAAAGGGGACTTTATTTATTCAATGAGTCATGTGAATAACGCAGGTGTGGTTAGGAACAGGTCAAAGGTCGTATTTACTGCAAGGCAAGTTTTTGACTGACGACACAAGCTGCTCTAGAAGAGTTACAGAGGTCAACGTGAGCGTTAGGAAATGTGTTGTTTGGGCAAGAGCAACAATTTCCGTGTTATTATCTGGATCGGCGAGCTATGAATTCAACAAAATCAACTGTGCAATTAAGTTTCTGCCATACGAGTGTTGGTGGCACACGCACGGATCCCAGGAATTTCATGGCCCGTTGGGTTATCAACTTGGACGATTGGAATAGTATACGTCAAAAGGGCGTCATTAAAGCCATAATCAGGAGGAGCTTGTGGTGGATGCGACACGTCTGCAAGATAGAGGAGCAAAGGCCTACCAAGCATTGCAGTGGCACAGAGAGGTTGGTGACCATGGGAAGGAGCACATAGTCCACTGGCTCAGAGCAGACATTTCAGCTGTCGGTACCGCTCAAGGTGACATAACTGGAGTGGTTAAAATTTGTGTTTGTGTGACCAACAACAGCGAACCATGGAGCCATTTGAATTGAGTGGGGATATGGAGCAGTGCACTGTCATTGGCCGTATAAAAGAATCATGACAACTATAGATGTTGCTTCCTTAAGCAGTACCAATCTGACCGTTGATGAATACACAGAGCTAGAGCTGGAGAGGATTAGAATAACGATGGTCAGATATTGGAACAATTCACCCCCACGCCTGGCGATTCAATAAAACGTTGTAAATGTTGGGGGGGGTGGCATCACAATTAAAGGACAAACACATTTTTAACACTGCAGCGAATGGCAGGCATGGGGTTACTTGAACCCCGTGCGCATGCGGGATATACGCGACTCGAAAATCATCAATTCTGACATGCACGACCCGACAACGCGCGTGCCGCCAGCGTGAGAGTCGATGCGAATGGGAGCTAAGTTGCACCTTTACAAACAATGGCAGAGCCAGGATTTTCAGGTAGGGGGGGGGGCAACCCCTCCAGTAATGAAAAATGATAGAAGAGTTGTTAGTAAGTAAGGACTTGTCCCTTGCTTTTTATTCGACGCGTGTGCGGCGATGACGCAGACATCGATCGAGGGTCGAATTTAAACCGCGTTGTGTGATTGGCATCGCGCTCGCTGAAGGTGAATGCCTTCAGGGAAGTCGTGTGCTGTATACGCAACTGCGCACAATTCTGAGTCACTTATAACCGCTTTGCCGTTACTTATTGCCAATTATGGACTCAGACTTTTGTCCTATCATCTCATAGAGTCCCTGGCACGTAATAATATGCTACACAGTGGCAGTGGGGGTCGCAAAATGCCGATTACTAATAAACCCCAATGATCCGATCGAAATTAGGGATTTCGAAATTATGGATTTCGATCGGATCATTGGGAGGGGCACGTGCCACCCCCCCCTCCCCCACTGGCTCCGCCATTGTTTACAAACGTGATGATGATGATGGAAGGCGACTTACATTTTCCGCATGATGTCCAGCAAAAGGGCACCATCAGCAAGGTCATTGTATCCGATATCCCCGTCCCCTCCTCTGTCCTCTGCAGTGCACAGCGTCTTTACCTGTGACACAAAACGATGAACGCTTTACACGGAGGCTTTCGCCACCAATATTATCCACGAGGGTTTTTTTTTTGGGTTAGATCGCGTAAATATATAAATGTGTCGTTAAACCCGCCACCACCCGACGCAGACAATTAGTCAAGGTTTGTCACGTAGGCGGAACGTGGCAAATTCGTTACTAGTACAACACACCGTTGTGTTTGGGACTAGCCGTCGCCTGATGATGCTGGTTGCAATTACCGGCGATGCGTCGTATTCGAATTGAAAATGTTGTGGGTTTACTCTCCAAGACACCGGTGTGCTGAACTAGTAACGAATTTAGAAAAAATTCTACTTCACGACGTTTCGATCGCAACACAAGCAATCGTCATCAGGTGAAACTCCAGCAAGAAAACTGCTGAAGTAGGCCTACTACAGAAACGTCGTGATCTATTATTATTTTTTCTACCCACGTGACTTTACCGAAAGAACCAAAGCGTATGGATTCCTGCAGTCACGAAAGCTTCAAATCAAGTTTAGTAACGAATTGGCACGTTCTGTTTACGTGACAAACATTACCAATTGGCTGTGTCGGGTGGTGTCGGGGTTAACGACACATTTATATTGACGCGATCTAACCCCAAAAAAACCTCTATTACGGATAAAACAATACATTAACTTAATGTTCCTCTGCATAACGGCTTCCCCGGGCCGCATCAATCATAATCTTTATTTAGACTGCTGGAGGAATCCCATGAGCTATGAAGCTCTTTGTTAACAGATGTCCACTCATAAAGTTGCAACAATACAAAATATAGAAAATAGTAAACAAGTCACTAAAAACAGATAAAATAGATAAAGTACATCAGTTCAAATTGCACAAGTGCACCAATTCCTAAGCGTGGACAAGGCAGCGAAAAAAACGAGCAAACTTAATGCACGGCTGGACGAAGGCTTCAACACGCCGTGTGGGTTATGGGGAGGGGGCCCCGATTCGGCCGTACTGCACCATGCTGGTCAAGTGTGAAGCTAATTCTGGTTCACCAGGTGACCAAGAGAGTCTCATGTTGCCATGGTTGACAATGGCTCACCGAAATGACAAAAGCCAATCAGATAAATGAACACATGAATGAAGTAAATATACATCGGAGTAATAAGTACGGTGTAACGTGAACATTTTTTAATATTGTACAATTAAAAAATAGCATTGTTAAATCATCAATGCCCTTGGTCCAACGGTTCTAAAACCACATGCTAACGTTGAGGCGATGGTTGGGCATGTGGATGGAATCGTTGGATCAACGTTGGTCCAACGTTCAACGTTTACTGGCGTGCAGTATTCAATTGAAGCACTGTCCCATCAGGAAACGTAAAACTAAAATTGTAATTCTCATCAGGATCCATGGTGCGTACAAGTGCAGCCTCCAACTCGTATTATCCACTTCTTCTCATCTCTCTCGGGCGTCTCAATGTTTGTGCTCCGAAGGACCGTTTCTCGAAACGTCACCTATTGTCCATTACTTTCTTTCTAAGACCACACAGTGGTGTTTATTATTATTATTGCATACCTGTCAACCCACACGGTTTACCCCGTATTCTTTTAACAGCAGGGAAATTGAGTTTTCAGGTCCATGAAGCGGTTGATCGAGTCGAAATTTATAGCAGCCAGATAATCTCAAAGGGTGATAAAGATTTTAAATGTGGATAGAAAAACCAGAGGACCCGGAGAAAACATCCACACGACCACGGGGAGAGAGAGAGAGAACATGAAAACTCCAAACTATAAAGGTGTCAGGATCAGTATCGAACCCACGACCTCCGGCAGTTAACATCTCTGCATCGTGGTGCCCTGAATGGATATTCATATCTGTCAACCCA
>CM025662.2:2816400-2856417 GCA_014621495.2 Entosphenus tridentatus | reverse complement strand
AGCAGCAGAAGCCGCAGCAGTAGAAGCAGCAGCATCATCAGCAGCAGCGACGTACCCACGCCACGAGAGCGCCGTCCATGAAGACCCGCGCCGGCTGGCCGTGCCGCAGCAGCTCGTCCATTGCCTCCTCTCGACGAAGACGATGAGTCGAGTGGGGGGGGGGGCAAGGCAAAGCAAGGCAAGAGGTCGCTAGGCCGATGGGGCCCCCCACCTCCCCACGCTTTATGGCCGATCCACTTTGCCCGTTAAGCTCCAGCAGCACATTGCGTGCGTTCGTGTGCGCGTGTGTCTCTCCTCTCTCTCTCTCGATCTCTCTCTCTCGCCTGCGGTCGCCTTTCTTAGCACAGCGGCTCAGAGAGCGCTGCTGAAGCCGGCACGGCCTCGCCACCAAGCGGGCGACGGCCGTGGTGGTGGTGGAGGCGGTGATGGTGGAGGTGGTGGAAGCAGCAGCAGCGGTGGTGATGGAGGTGGTGGCGGTGGCAGCTTTTGTGTGTGGCTGAGAGAGAGTGGGAGGGAGGGAGGCAGCTACGAGGAGGAAGGGGGGAGTTAAGGATCTCCGCCCATTTCCCCTTCAAGAGTTGACTTTTGTTTTTTTCTCACACGCAGCGAGTTGAGGAGGGGGGAGGTGGGGATGGTGATGATGATGGGAGCGGTGGTGCAGCGGTTAACGCAGCGCTGCGCTACGAACCCAGCGAGCCGAGTTCGATTCCCGCTCACGGCTCAACAGCAGTGATGATCATCTATGGACCGTTCCTGGGCCTCCTCCCCTAGGTAGACTCGGCCTCAAATGAGTACCCGGTGCGGTGTGTAAACATCACCACTGGGAGAGACAAAGGCGGCCGGGCGTGGTGCTGGCCACCCACCCCCTCGTGTGCCACAGTGCCGGCCTTCATAGGTGCTACTCGCTAACAGCACTTCGGGCCGTCCATAAATGACGTGACGTCCATAAATGACGTCATGTCCATAAATGACGTCACACACCTAGGGGGGGTTGTGAGAAATGTGACGTCACATCAAAATGCGCAACTTTAAATAAATATAGACAACACGTTTTACTTCATTATACTTTTTAATAAATGTTTATCCTACAACATCAGAGTGCAGCGCCACATAAAATACGCACTACAATGACAATAGTTTAAAGCGATTTGAAGCATGTTTTATTTTTTTGTGGGGGGGGGCAGAGCTTTGTGACGTCATATTTGAGGGGGGGTCTGACTTTTTGTGACGCTGTGTGACGAAGGGGGAGGGGTGTGTAAAAAATCGTCCAAAATCGTGTGACGTCATTTATGGACGGCCCCTTGCCCCTACAGTCTGTTCTTTATCTATGGGGGGGGGGTGGTGAGGGTTGATCTCAACTGCCATTGATTTTATTTCGAACGTTAGCGGCCTCTAGTGGCTGCAAGGGGTTGGTGGCGTCCAGCTGTGCAGATATCAACTCATTGTGCCCCCCCAACTCTCAACCGTTGTTTGATGTCGAGGGGCTTTCTGGATGATATTGGTCTTCAAAGTCTCCCCCCCCCCCAAATTTGGGGCAGTTTGGCTGAAGATTCGCCCCACCCTCTGGTAAATGATAACATTATCGTGCGCTTAAAGTTTAACATTGTGGTGGGGGTTTTTTTTAATAAGCGCACCAATCCGCCACCTGTTTAAATAAAGTGACCCTACAGAGCTGGCTGACGGACTAAAATTAATTGACATGATTTTTTTTCGTCGAGAGGTGTTTTTTTTTTACAATTTGGAGATATTTCCCACGAACATTAGAAGGGCCATTTCCTGAAACGTCGGCGATTATATACACTGTCAGTTTAACACGAAGGCTTTCGCGACCAATATCTATAACGAAGGGTGTTTTTTTTGGTGTTAGATCGCGTAAATGTCGATAAACCCGTCACCAACCGACGTGACAACCCTTAATTAATTGGCTGTCGGATGGTAGCGTGTTTAACAACACATTCATAATTACGCGATCCAACCCAAAAAGCGTTATGTATATACATGCCTGTCAATCCCTTACCAGTGCCCTAACTTATTACAGACCAAATCAGACCTTATTGGTCATCCCGTGCCCTGATATATCTCAACGTTCATCATACAAAGTCCCATCACAAGGGGAAAACACAAATAGACAAAAAATGTTACTAAGCAAAAATTGCTTTATGTATAAATTTTTATAATTGGTGTCAATGATGCTACTTATCATGGTTTACTGTCTGTGATATTGCATGCTGATGCTGCTGCTTAATAAAAAAAATCTGTCCCACGACTTTTTTTATATGGCCGTATGATTTTTTTGTGTTGCTCGTATTGAAACGGCTGTACGCCGTATGGACAACTCAATTTCCCTGTACATGAATACGGGGTAAGGGGCCGTCCATAAATGACGTCACGCGATTTTGGACGATTTTTGACCCCCCCCCTCAAATATGACGTCACAAAGCTCTGCCCCACCCCCCCCCCCAAAACCATATTTCCATTTAGAAAATACAAAATGCTTCAAATCGCTTTAAACTATTGCCATTGTAGTGCGTATTGAATGTGGCGCTGCACTCTGATGTTGTACGAGTGTTGTTATAGCAATTATATATTTATTTAAAGTTGCGCATTTTTCTGTGACGTCACATTTCTCACCCCCCCCTCGTCACAAATGTCTGACCTCCCACCCTAGGTGCGTGACGTCATTTATGGACGGCCCCTTGCTACTACAGACCGGGACCATAGCTCAGGTCCACGTGTTGGAGACTCGTTGAACGGAGAACGTAGACGAAGGTTTCTTCCAGGATGAACAACCCGGCTAATATCATCTGCGGCGTGGCTGGCTCCACCCTCGGCCACGCCTACCTTCCAGAATCCTCGGGAAGGATCTGGATCCCAACCACGTGACCCCCCTAGCCCCCACATGGGGCCCCTTTTGTAGACTTAACCGGTCACGTGCCCTCTCGGGTCAACCAGAGTGCCACGGCCTAAATCACCTCATTCCTACGGCCGGCACTCCCACACCGTGTCCTGTAGGGGCTGGCACTGCACGCCAAGCGTGGTGCAGAGGTCGCAACCGGGTACCCGATACCCGGCTACCCGTACCCGGCCGGGTACAGGTACCCGTTTGCGACCCTGGTGCGGCCGGGTACGGGTAGACCGTGAGTCACTGGTGAGTAACCGTTTTTTCATCTATAGTCCTGTACCGTACTAGTTTATAGTTTTAATGCTCGTCTAAGGTTCCATGTGAGTCTATGGATCTGATACTTGTCTAACGATTCACGTTAGTCTACGGGTTCCATGTTAGTCTATGAGCCCGATGCTGGTCTAGAGGTTCTCCAAGTTCTATATTAGTATATCGTTCCTCCCTTAGTTCACCAAAATAGGAAAGCAGGCCTTTTGACCTCTAAAGCCACAAATGTCACATTTTTGTTTCACATAAATTGGTAAAAAGGCGGTAATGTATCTCTCCCACACAATGAAGTTAATAGCACTACGAGCTGGTTTGAGGAAAATGTATTTAATCAACAATAATCCCGCTCACATAAAATACAATATTCAAGCACAAGAGGCTGCTGCTGCAAACAAGAATAGTAAATATCAACAACTTAAGAGGCAGCAAATCCTGGGGAAGAAATGTTAAAGAACACCACATTTGAGTTTAATTGAAACTTGAACTGACGCCCGATACACAAAGCGATGTTAGTGGGAATTAACTTATCCGTGACTCCAGCCTCACCGAAATAGATCTGGGTTTCACCCATGAGCAGGATTGCCACCTTTAGAGGTACAAGAACCGGGACAAATCATGACAGGAAGCAGAAAGATCTCTTGAGAGCAACTATCACATGGCTACATGCTCTATCGTACCCCTCTATATGCAACTACTGCAGACTATACCAATCTATGCAACACAGTGCATCCGTGATAGCCTTACCGCTATACTAACCGCACAAAGTGAAAAATGCACTCGTGATTTGATTTGATCTCAAAATACCGGCAGAGGGGAGAACTCCTCCATGTAAATGCATCTTCTTGAGTGGTGCATTATCATTCTTGGTTCTTTCGGTAAAGTCACGTAGAAGGGAAATAATAGAAATATAAAAACAATGATGATTGCTTGTGTTGCAGTCGAAACGTCGTGAGAATTTTATTGTTTTTATAATTTTATTATTTCCCTTCTACGTGACTTTACCGAAAGAACCAAGAATATGAATCCCTGCAGTGACGAAAGCTTTAAATCAAAATTCGGTGCATTATTGTAACACGACTCAACTGACATCATAACTTTGAATGTCCCACTTTCTCATGATAGCAGCCAAGCTCGACAAGTGGACGATCATACTCGTTGGTTCTTTCAGTAAAGTCATGTAGTTCGAAATAAAATAAAACAAATCACGACGTTTCGATCGCAACACAGCGGTTGTCCTGCTGTATCGGTGCCACCTGATTAAGGTCGCTTGAGTTGCGATCAAAACGTCGTGATTTGTTTTATTTTATTTCTACCTACGTGACTTTACCGAAAGAACCAAAGAGTATGGATTCCTGCAGTCACGAAAGCTTCAAATCAAGATAGAAGTGGACGATCCTGGGAAATCCGGGACAGTTGACAAGCCTTTGCAATAATTCTATTCACTGCACGGTTTTTTATTTGCACAGCTGTTGCACAAACCGTTGAGCCACGCCAATTTTATTGAGTAAATGGACGGTGTTATACCCGTGACGCTTTTGCATGGTTTACATGCAGTCACATTACACGTGGCTTGCCACAACCACAAACTCGTTTCAATAGCTAAAGTAAAAAAAAGGTAAAGGTGCAGCCCTGTAAGTGCTTAGTCAACATCACACTACCGGTGGCTCTCCACTACTGGGGCTCTAGAGCCCTTCGATAACACTGGTCAACAAAAAAAAATTCTGGCCTGGACTTTTGCAGCTGTTTTAGACTAATTTCAGGGTGCCGATTCCAAATCTGATCTCAGATTTGCTCTATCACATGTCATTTTTATGCTATCGGCATACCCCATTTTCATTGATTTTACCCGAAATTAACTCTGGCACTTATGAGTGTTTATAATAATTGTATGTAGATATCCACATTTATTTAATATTTCTCTTCTGCAGTTTTTATAAAAAATGCAATGTTTGATATCTCAAAAACCTGATGTGATAGACAAAAACTGATGCCAGATTTCGAATCAGCACCCCAAAATTACCTTAAACCCGTTGGAATACCTTATGCCAGAAAAAGTGTGTTGACCAGTGTATTATTTTTGCCGAGCCTCCCATACTCGCCAGACGACTTGGAAGTGATGGGGAGTAGGACCCACACTCTACCCCACCACGCGTGATCGGACCAAGTGCTGTGGACCCATTTATACTGACTCGGTGGACAACGGTAGTGGCGATTTAAAAAATAAAAATTGCAGTTGCTTCAGCTGCCTCGTCGGTAGAGTGAACCGATGAGCTCTGGATTAAAAGTCGAGCGTGATAACAAATGAAGTAACGAACACGAGTCGAGGACTGAACCTGGGCAAATCAGTATGCAACCCGTTCCAAAAACACAGGTGGGAGGAAAAAAAAAACACGTGCACCACGTGTGCGAATAAGATGCACGATACAGGTCACGTGTCAAAGATGCAAAGTTTTTACCACACGGTGCGACACGTCAGTGGTAGCTTGGGTGAAAAAAGCGAACAGCGGAGACAGAAAGCAAACTCAAGCAAAATGAAATGGAGCAACTCGGTCTTGTAATTATTAAGGAATTCACACATTGAAGAACATCAATTAAAACCTTTTGATATCATTTCTGTACAAAGTATATAACCCAAGTGACTGAAATAATAAAGAAACCAATGGTGGAGAGAAAAATACCAAATAATTATTGCTCAAATCAAGGTGTCAGTTGCGCATAAATTACAAATCTGTATGCATTGACGATTCCCTTCAGGCATGTTCTTAGAGTATTACACTATAATGTAGTGACGCAACAACAGCCATCTGGACTTGCAACATAAATTATTATCGTCGAGTTTATCAATGGACGATCTAACAAGTTGCTGCTCATGTCTTTTACTCTCAAGATAAAAGAATGTATGACGATGTGGAACCGTGAATTAGCACGAATCCAAGTTTCGCTACACTATGAAGTGGCGAGATTGCCCATATGAGGGGGGTGATTCAGGGCACTGGGCTGACACCATTGAGATCCTGGGTTGGAATCCCAGCTACCCATGGTTAAAGAAAATTCCTCAAGTGCAGCGAATTCGTGGTCTCACCCGAGTTTCCCAATGACTGCACAATAACAACTATAGTCTGAATTTTTTTAACTAAATTAAATTGAGCTTCATCCATCGCTTCGGAATGAACATTTCGGTCTGACACGAGATGCACACTCGTTGCAAAGGAATAGGTGGTGTGCCCTTGTTGTAGATAAGGCCTACTGAAACTAATTTCAGAATAATTTGGGCAATGTAATCTTGCAAGACTGGTCTGTGATGCGCTGTTACTCAATTTTTTTTTTAAACATTCTTTTGGGGAAAAAAAATATTTGCTGTAAATAACCAATTATACATCGATTGGTAATTTTCGTCACCACAAGCGTAGACTAAGCAACTACCGTTATAAAATATAAACCAATGATGGCTACAAACTAAGGGTTTTTTGGGGGGTTGAGTTTGTCAAAACCCAGTAATAGCATCAAAGTAAAAAAATATGAAATAAAAAAAATGTGCAAGCTCCTTATGTACATTTTTTTTATGTTGCAGCTATTAATCGCGCCGTATAAATCCCTACGATTCAGACAACGCTCCGAAATAAACCTAGCATTAGGTTGCCAATACCTTTTAGAATTCCTTCATGAAATAAACAATTTAAAAGGTTCCACTTAGCAAAATTGTTTCAGCATACTGCATTTCTTAAGAGTAACACATGCCAATAAAATCGGATCAGGATTTGTAAGGAGCTCACATCAAACGAGTCCTAACTTGCATCATGCCGCGTGAAGGTTCGTATTAACAAAACAAATTTTGAGACGGATCAAGATGCCACCACCACCACAGCTCATTGCCAGTGCTTTGTACCCTCCACCATTATCCCGTAGCTGCTGCATAGTGACCTCCCAAGGTCTGCCCTGACATTATCCCGTCATCTGCTCTTAGGTCTTCTCTTCCCGTTGGTCGTCGAGACTCGTGGAGAGCACTCCACTGCCTTTCACCGGGACTGGATCGTAGATTTGGAAGAAAATTGTCATGCCCTGCTATTTATAATTTTCTGTCCACCTTTGGCTTTACGTACATGAGAAAAAAACCCCACAAAATTACAAAACATCAATGAAATAAAGTACAAACATGCTATTGCATTCACCCACGATGCATCTATTTTTTTACATTTTCATATTTTTAGGTTTAAACAATATACTTTTTTTTCAATCACTTTTTGACATTAATTACCACAAAGCTAAACAGTGAGGATGTGAACAATGTATTAACCAAAGGTTCCAAAACGGAAGATGTGCATGCAGTATTAGGCGTTTACAGTATCGATGGTGGCGCGTCATTGCATGTGTCCACAACTGTGAAATGGTAACAAGGCAGCCCATTCAGGCTGGTTTGGGACGTTTCTCCATTGTTGGCTCAGTCTCAGATGCTTTCACCGAAATCTAACGAGCGTAAGAACCCATGCCGCAAGCTGCAATGTTAACATTCAAAGTGTCATGCAGGAATTACAAATTAAAATTAATGAGCATATGGGTGGTATAAATGTATGCTATATTGTAGTCATCACATAACCTTGGTTATTCAAAGATTAAAAGTAATGTTATAATTCCACATGCTTTGGTTATTCAAAGTATGTTTATTTATAACATATAGCTTTAAATCTTTAATCAAACAACCTCTAATATCAAAGCGCTTTTGAACAATGTATTTTAAGCACTACATAAACGCAAATAATATTCCTTGACACATCTTTGATGGGCGTACTTTAGGATCACATGAAGGGTTTTAAATTGGGCAAATGTTCCGAAACTGTCAATTGCTGCTTGTTAAATTCAGAAAATTTCCATTGAAAGCTTATTATGAAAAAAAAATTTACGGGTTGGTCTTGATTTTTTTCTGCTGCTTATATTGTTTAAAACACAAACATGAATATCAACGGATGCAAAACATACCTGTTCAGGTATGCACGGCACACACGGTCGGATTCACAACATGCATATGGCCTCAATCTTAATCATTACGTGTCAGCCGGTACATGGTTCCAAAAGCCTCAGCAATTTACACGTGCAGACGAAACCGAGATTTAACGAAAGAATCACGCGAGGCAGCGGACTACAACATGCCCGTATTACGACTCCGTATGTTGTAGGAAGCAATGTCAGACAAGTCAACGCATTCATTGCTCACACCCCTGATTACCAGTTTTCTCCACCGCTGACCCCTCAACTCGACATCGCGTGTGCCGCGCATTCCACAAGCATCACGCACTGCGATTTGTATTGCCAAAATGTGTCGCGGCCAAAACAAAGTGTTAAATGAAGTGAAACCCGCGTGTTATTCGCCACGATGTCCGACATTTCGCTCCCCCCGCACGCGGAGCGATAGGTTGGACATCAGAGGGCAGCAGACCCAAAAACACATCGCAGGGCCACACAGCACAGCTGCGAAAGCCTACACAGGAGTGAAACCTACACACCAGATTCTGTGTCTGACCGGCCCGAAATATCTAATTTTATGATGACACGGTTATCAAATGCCCGATTTTAGTTTTCAAAAGCCTTCGTTTGCCAGCAGTGGTTGGACACTCACAGGGTTGACGTCAATTTAGTACGAATCAAAAATGTAACCGTGGGATGGTGACGGCTTGGAAAGGCCTTCAGTCAGCAGCTGCTTGGGGCAGGGCTGACGATGTCGAATAACATTTCCATTTTCCAAAACAGAATGTTTTTTCCTTAACCCAGTTAAGCACGCAACGTTGGGCCAACGTTGAACATGCGGTTGGAAGCGTTCCACCAATGTTGGTCTAATGTTCCAGGTAAGACTGGGAGCTGCCTAATGCCTGTGTGGGGGCAATCTATCCATTGTTTTCACAGTGGATTTCCTGATCTGTGATCGGATGGAATGTCATGTGTAGCTCAATCTCCTGATTTAATGAAATGTATCTAATTCTAAATACATAAATAACATTTTCATCTTGGTCGTTGAGGAGACTTTTTTTTTGACAGATATGCTCCCCGTCTTCACCGACTTGCGCAGACCAGGATGGTGAAGTTCAAACACACCCCTCCCCACAGGCTGCATGGTGTAAGGAGGCACTCGTCTGCTGTGCATCGACAAACGGCCTGTACGTACACTCGCGTTCAATTTGTCCACCAATTGGCCAAACTGCGGAATTTAAATCAAAGTGACAGAACAGGAATTACGCGATAAGGATTCTGGAATATTTGAGCCATCGATTCACAATTTGGCATTTCTCCACCACCTCCCCAGCACAATAAATAAGATACCCACAAAATATCGCGCATCAAACAAGACGCTCTGAGATCACCGTGAAAAACGTGTCCATATTTTCAGTTCCCAGCGGCAGAAACATTGCATCTTGGGGGATAAGTAATCCAATAAGATGTTTTATGTAATTGGGTTTGGTCCTTAATAGTTAACCGTGAAACGCCTTCCTACGTTTTTGACAATAAGAATATTCTATTAGCAGGTCGCTATGTGGAGCGCAATCTTTCACGATTTTACAGAGGTCATTTGTACGACACAGAACTGCCGGGCATGCCAAAAAGGTCTCAAAAGGTGGCAAACACAACGCAAGGCGAGGGCACGCGGCGTGACAACCAGAAAAGAAACCGCTCTCAAACAACCATCAACGTTCAAACATTTTGCGATATTTTGGAGAATACATTTCACTTCATTGTCATTCGTCAAAAAAAAGTCCCAAGACATCGTCACTCCAAGACAGAATGCTCCTGAAGCATTAATATTCATAAGGCCATTCAATTACAGTATATATATAGTAGAAACTTACATTTACAATTATTGTTTTGCATTTTTTTTCCTTTCTCATTGCTCCCAATCACATATAACAAGCACAGTAAGCACAATGTAAACTATAACCCCTGCACAACACAGCGTCAAAAGGGTTAAACATCTTCGGAAAGTAACTTTGTACACCTGTATCAACCATTTATTATTTCTTCCTTTTGTTTTTTTAATCAGACATGCCTCACCGGTCCATCCCCCTTTTAATGGAAATCTCACAATCCCTGCCGAGTGGTGCTCGTATTTTGTTTTAAAATGACGACGGCGAGGGGCAAGAACATTCTCAGTTTCTGACCAGAATAAATAGTGCGGTGAGTAGTCCTGGAAATCACAACTGTGGTGGAGGCGGAGTTCACATGGAATCCTTCAAGACCTCCTTGAAGTTCTGCAACTCCTTGATGCTGGTTGACACCCTGTTCATCGCGCAAAAAAACAACACAAAACACACGGCAACAAAGCGAGCGGCATCAAGCGAGTCATTAGGCGAGACACAGCAGCAGCAATTACGCGTCAAAATTGAAAAACCACAATGCTGTTATCGGCTACGGCTGGGGTGGGGGTGGGGAACGTCCGGCCCGCGGGTCATATAAGGCCCGCAAAATCATTTGGTCTGGCCCTGCCAAGGCAACCGTAGGTGGGACTCGAAATTAAATAAATATAGGAGCAAACCTGGAAAAGCAGTTGCGAGTAGCAACATCATCAATACCAGCTAACATCACACGCCTCACCAAATAGAAGCGGTTCCAGCCATCACATTAGGGGTGAGTTGATTAAATGTTTGACCAAATATAACAGGCTAATTTTTAAGTTGATAATTTTGTATGGCCCGCGAATGATGTTATAATTATCCAAATGGCCCTTGGCCATTTGACGTTGCTGCGCTAAATCTGCGGGCCTGCTGCATGTGTAGCATGCGATTTGTCGCAGAGGCATACTTGCATGCAAAATTGAAACACAGGAGATATCACGCACATATTTGGCTCCATATTCTTGGTTCTTTCGGTAAAGCCACGTAAAAGAAAGAACCAAGAATATTCATTCCTGCAGTCACGAAAGCTTTAAATCGAAATTTATTTGACTCCAGCAAAGGCACATCTGCCCCTCAGCCGTATCACTCTTGTGATGTTACGGGGGCATCAAATTAATTATTCATAAATGTTGATGTCACGACATGAGATTGTATATTTTTAAAGTATACCACATTGTGTTAGAGACCGCAACCCGACCCCCCCCCCTGCCAGAAGAAGATGTCATAGAACTACTTCTGAAGTCACCCCATTATCCTTTCTTTTACCTATACTAGGCCAGCAGGGTCTATATGCCCTGCATAGTGTTGATCACACAGCAACAAAAACCAAAGAGGTAATCCTCAGAGCTGAAATGGGCTGCATAAAGTGAGAAATTTAATTCAGTAGGATGTGTGTTTTGATGCAGTAATTTGTAACCAGGCTGAAAACATCAACTTCACAACTCTATTCTGAAGTGTAGGTGAGCAAAGGCCCGTGGCAATTTCGTACATGTTTAGGGGTAATGTTCCATGCAATTTTTTGAAAATGAAAATACCACTCGAGTGTAGGTTACAGAATAAATTGAGATTTTCGGATCGCCGCCTTCTAAGTGCTCCGAGGTCAAGGCTCATTTTTCCTGGGGTGATCGGGCTTTTTGCCAGTGCAGCTCTCAAGCTTTGGAAGGCTTTGGCTTTGCTGATGAGACAATCGCAGCCGTTAGATATATTTAAGTCTATCTTGAAAGCTCACCTCTTTAAAATGGCCCTTACCCCCCTAGTTCTGGCCGTTAACCCTGCAGGTTCTGTTTATTTCCTGCTTTCCATACACGGGGTGCACATTGGGATCTACGGATGAAATGCGCCTTTACACATACACATCTGACAACCTACACGGTAAAAGGGAAATTGAGTTCAGTTCCATACGGCATAGAGCCGTTTCAATACGGGCAAAAAAACATAATTTGTCTATTTCTTTGTGTTTCTCCCTTGTGATGGGACTTTGTAAGATGAACGTTGAGAATTTGAAGGGGTGACCGATAAGGTCTGAATTGGTCTGTAATAAGATAGGCATTGATAAGGGGTTGACAGGTATGCTTACAAATGTGCATAATTATTAACTGGGTACTGAAGTGTAGAGAGCTGACAATCCCAGCTTAGCCGCCATGGAGAGGACAAGAAAATATCACATTCAACTTTTATTTTTCACTTAGTTTGTCACTATAAGGGCCTCTTGCAGTAATACAAGTGACTGAACGTGATAAAAGAAAACCGGTATTGCCGGATCAAAAATGCTCCCCTCCAGTACCCGCTTAGTGCGGCTGAAATATGCTTTTCAGCGATGGATAAATATTATTTTTCTGGGCCTTTGATGAAAGTAGCTGCGGGCTACGTGAAGCCGATGGCCCATAAAAATTAAGCAGGCGGGCCGTGTCTGGCCCATAGGCCGTAGGCTCCCCCCTTCTCTCCTGCTGCAGGGTTAGGATCAGGCTGGGAGGAAGCTGGAAGTGGAGGCCTCACCGCCCAAACGCGTTGATGAGAGCGACGATCTCTTGTCGAGTCAGCTGGAAGGGAGGGTACGGCCCCTGCTTCGGCAGCTTCCGTATCTCCCTCTCCGAGAACAAGATCTTCAGCGCCGTGCCCAACCCTTGCGTCTGTCGGACAGCCGAGAAAGAACAAAGCAATTACATTAATATATATTTTTAGTATTATAATTATGCGTGTGCACGTGTGAACTTTTTCCCCACCATACGCAGCCAACCGTGCTAATCGGAGGTGCGATTAGGCTTGCTTACCAAGACTGCTACACACACAGTCTCACGATTCTTGTTGAGGAGGGACCTGCATGTTTTCGCTGTCGGGGGCGATAACCGCGATGCAGATTCCATTTGAGTAACTTCTATTATTATTTATAGCCATTCTGTCAAATGCACAGCTCGATAAAGGTATTATAACAAACCTATTGTGCATGCTTGACATGCTCTGTCTGTACGGAAACACTCCTCGTTCTGTTTCAAGGTCTACAGGATAAAAGCACTGCTAAGCAAACACATATCAAGGTTCAAGGATCGTACAAACCACCCAACTAAGAAGATTTACCTGCAGCTTTCCCCATAAGCGACACTTGTCGCAGCCGACGCAGTCCATGATCCGCGAGATGTTCTTGAAGTGCAACCGGAACTCCTCCTACAGACGGGGCAGAGACAACAAACATCACCACCGCAAGCAAGCAGCAGCAGCTGCCACACTGTCGCGGAAGTGTGCGTGGCAACGTGTCCACTTCAATTGCCATCCACGTGTACGTATGAATGTTGCACTTCTTTCGCGGCCGTACGTGGCCAACCGTGCTAATCGGAAGTCGGGGGGGGGGGCCCCCAAGGACAATAAACTAAACACAAAAAGCAGTTAGAAATAAATGAGTTTTGAAGCTAGATTTGAATGTGCATCGCTCCAGTGGTTTGCTAATGTCGGAAGAGCATTCCAGACGGGGGCAGAAACGCATCTAAAAGCGCGCAATGCGGTGAACGTCTTTGTTCGATGGCCAGCCAAAAGCCGCTGCGAGGATGACCAAAGTTCCATTGATGGTTTATGCTCCTTGATGAGATCAGCAAGGTATTGTGGTTCGTTTGTGGCAAGCACTTTGTGTGTGTAATGAGTGCGAAGACTCTCTGTCTAAAACATCATGCTGACTGCTCCCCACCAACTCCCTCTTTCTCTCCATCTGGTATCACGATCATCGTCACCATGAGCCACGACATAGATGTTTAATGTTTCGCTCCACCTCCCTTCGTGTCTTTCCACCACAACCCCCCCTGCTGCCACCACACAGTATTATCATCATCAGCCATGATCTACGCACTGCTGGATGAAGGCAAGCCACGCCTGCTGCCAGTAGGTGGCCTATGCTGCAATGGGGTCGACCTGGGTAACTTTCCATCCACATCACGGACTCGTAACACGCTCGCGTTGAAAATGGCACGCCTGCCAACTAACCCCTCTGTTTCCCCGTACCGTACGGTGGAGGCGCTCACAATACTAACCTCACTTTAGGCAAGGCCATCGAGGCTCCCCGATTCCTATGACCAATACATTGACTTTGGCAGGCAACCTACATAAGAGCTGTACACGAACTGAATCCATATATTGAAGGGTATGTGTGTGTGTAGGGGGGAGCGGTAGACTGGTTAGAATGCTGCGCTACGAAGCCGGCGGCCTGGGTTCGATTCCTGCTCATGACCAACACCAGTGACGATTATCTGAACTAGTGCTGGGCTTCCTCTAGGTAGACTCGGTCTCAAATGAGTACCTCTTGTGGTATGTAAACATCAGTGTTCTTGGTTCTTTCGGTAAAGTCACGTAGAAGGGAAATAATAAAATAATAAAAATCATCATCAGGTGTGAAATCAACAGCAAGATTTCACACCTGATGATGATTGCTTGTGTTGCAGTCGAAACGTCCTGAGAATTTTTATTGTTTAATATTTGTATTATTTTCCTTCTACGTGACTTTATCGAAAGAACTAAGAATATGAATCCCTGCAGTCACGAAAGCTTTAAATAAAAATGTATCACCACAGTGGTGTTGGCCCACCCACCCCCTCGTGTGCCGTCCAAGTGATCGCTAACAGCACTTGCCCAAACCGTCCATGTAGGCTATACGGGGGATTTTTGCCTTTGTTTTGTGCGGGATCGTGCATTACGATCTCGAATTTAATCACGGAAAATATTGCTCCAAAACCACAAATGCGGAAAGATGAACGTCAACGCCTCACCTTGAGTAATTGCGCCTCCTTCTCGTTACCGGAAAACATCGCCGTCTCGTCAAAATGCATCGGGAACTCCCTGGTTAAAACAGACACATTGGAATTGAATAATGAGTAAGACCAGAAATCAGCCAATATAAGTTTTCGCAGTGGTATATAAAACTTGAGCAGATCGGCGAGATACTTCGGGAGCCAGTCCATTCAAGGGCTTAAACGTGAGAAGCAGAATCTTGAAGTCCACTGCTGTACTTTACAGGGAGCCATTGCAGGGATGAAAGAATGGGAGTAAAAAAGTTATATTAAAAAAAACTTTTTTTTAAACACGCTTTAATGAAATGTACCGTACTTGTAATGGAAGAACTCCACGACTCCAGGAAGTGGCCTCGAAGCTTGCCATGACGTAAGGGACCGTGGTGATTTACAGCCAACGTCAGTTTACCGTGGACAATTAGAGCCAAGCCGAAACATAACATATAAAAAAGAATGTTTAAAAATATGTTTTTTATTTTTTACGACAGAATATAGTATTGTCATCGGTATGACACAAGTTTACCAAGTGTGCAGTCGATACCACATTGGTAAGTGGGTAAAAATTGAGTTACAAGATTTGAGGATACAACGACAACAACAACGACAACAACAACAGAGTGAGTTAAATAAAAGCGTATCAAAAAAGGAACCCGTGCTTCCGCGAGCCACGCTGACACGGACCGCGGTACGGCCGCGGATGGCGCAAGCGGGAAAAAAAAAAAACAGAATAATTTGGAAGGCTCCATACTCACTTGGCGAGCTGTAGGATCTGCAGCAGCAGCTCCTTGGTCTGGTGGTCCTCTTTAGCGTTGCCCGTGTACAGGTTGCTGCTGGGCCGCAGGAAGAAGGGTGCCACCTTCGAGATGGCGCGCAGCTCGATGAGGTAGAGGAAGTAGAGGTTGCGCAGCCAGCGTGTGCCCTGGCCCCTTGTCGTCGACGGGTCGAAGCGCTTGCGGAACTCATTGACGTTGGGCGCCCAGTGGGCCTTGCTGTAGCCGTCTGCCGGGAGAGAATTCAAGACAAAATGACGGACGTTTCACCGGTGGGGCCACCAAACCGACAGGTGTGCGGCGGGAGCTTTTGCGGCTTCCCATTTCGTAAAAAATGTGGCCGATAACAGCGATGTGTGCGCCGTTTGAAATGAGCGCGTTGTCAAATCTTTCACTCCTACAGACCGTATAAACACGTGGCCACCACTAAGATTTCGCTACCCTAGCTGGTACCGATTTCTGCTGTGGCACGTGGACTAAAAACAGGTTGTTATTTTTGTAACTATATATATTGAACAAGAGCCCATTACAAAGCACGAGCGCTAGGGGAAAGGGGTGCAATTATTTCACGGACAAGCCCGCGGCCAGGTGCCCACGGTGTAAGCAGAGGGAAGAGCGATTGGGGCTCCCTGCTCCCCTACTCGCATAGGGGGAAACGATTGGAAACGTGGTATTTTTAGGGGAGAGAAGAGGGAAGGTGGGAGGGGTGCAGATGTTATTTTTCTAGTTTTAAAGTGGTAATGCTCTCTCTCTATGTGTTGGTGTGAGGAGCGCCCTATTTTCACCTCCTCTCTCCAATACGATCAGGTCGGCCAATCGGTGAATTCACTCCATCTTTGTACGAGCACGTATAGACAATTACCGTGCTTGTATCGGTCTGCGCCTTCAGTCAGGCTCGTTACTCATGTCTCGTCGTTGTCAGTCACATGTTGGTCTCTAGCTGGCAGTCCTCACGCTTGAAGCAATTTTCGTCCACTCTGTCATTGTTGACTAAAATTTTTTTTTTACTAATTTCATTCACGAAATTAACACCGTGCCATAGGCATCAAATGGAATGTGTTTTGTAATGAACGATGCCCGTTCCATCATCTGGGTGGTGGTGGTGGCTATGCTGCTGCAGGTGGCCTGTCATCCGGCACTTTGTATTCATGTAGAACTTCTTTCACGCCGTACGTAGCCAACCGAGCCAATCGAAGGTGTAGCACGGTTGGTCAACCCCCGCTGCTGCCTGTGGGAGCAGCAGCGAGGGTTGATGGATCGCACCAATGTTGTGAAGCTCCTTTCCCGTGGGCGTCGGGGGGCCATACCCTGGCTGGCCAGGCCAAGCCAGTACAGCAAGTAGGAATTCCACCCGTTACATCTGTAGGACATAGAGTGTTGTCCCCTCGCACGCATGGATTTTCGCCGTGTCCTCCGGTTTCCTCCCACGTGTAAACACTCATTCACTGGCCGATAACCTACTTCACGTATAGAGGATCACAGAGCTTGGGGTGGAACTTGGCACCGGCTTAACACGTGGCTACTGCCTTACCCACTTGCGTGCGTTTCCCGCGTTCTTCTCACCCTTCCAGAGCGAGCGAACACCGTGTGCGGCGCGTGACAAGTCTAAGTTATTGATCATTTATATTTGTAGCTGACTAAAGCGTATGGTGATAACGACGGTGAAAATAAATTACCTTCCACGAGGTACTGGGCAGACAAGTGAATGTTGATACTTGAATGGAGACCCGAGATGAGACGGTAGAACACCCTTTTCTCCAGACACAGACCTATGAACCACAGCAAATCCATCGTGAGCGTGCAACGGAGGCCGTTTCAGCAGCAGCGGAAAGCAGGTTGGAAAACGCAGGAAGTTGGGCAGAGGTCTGCAAACTTGACGCGCAGATTCGAATTTTAAGTCGGGTCCTAGACGATCGTACCAATAAAACCTCTGCCTAATTTCCGCCCTCCCGACTTCAACTTTAGCAATTAGCCGAAACAAATGTCAACATTAACAAGGAGCAAACGATATTCCAAAACGGTTCCATTTTGCATTTGGATACAAAAAGAATCGCAACACAAACGCCTACGCTTGCAACCGTTGTCATACGATCCCAAGCCTCCGGAAACAATGACGTAGTTGCAGCCAAAGAGCAGAACTCGTCCAACAGGACTTACACCGAGATGGAGCGATAAAATCAGCTCATGCACAGGTGCTAGGCGATTACTTCTCAGAATCGCGAGAAGTCGCAGCGCCTTCAGAATGCCTTCATCCAGCAGTGGATTGAGAATGTCTCATGATGATGATCAACTTTCATTATAAGCCACCAGATGGTGGGAACCAATTCATGTTCATAAAATGTACTCCGTAAAGGGT
This sequence comes from Entosphenus tridentatus, assembly GCA_014621495.2. Lineage (NCBI taxonomy): Eukaryota > Metazoa > Chordata > Hyperoartia > Petromyzontiformes > Petromyzontidae > Entosphenus > Entosphenus tridentatus. The sequence continues at coordinate 2,838,478 of CM025662.2, read as the reverse complement.
AGGCTTATTGGACTTATCAATGGGCTGCCCACACACTCGGGTATAATTTGCCATATGTTGTGTTTACATCTTGCCATAAGGAACCCTTAAAGTGTAAATATCCTCTAGGCCAACAGCCATTGCATATAACCTATCAGCACAGAAGGGGAGGGGGTGGGGGGTTGTGGCAACAGCTGCTCTTTACACAGGGGATTGTCTCCGATGATTTCCATTTACCGGCCAGGTGATCAAACAAGTTTCTTGCGCCATCAACCCACACTGCTCCTGCCAACAGCGTGGACCTTGTATAAAACCACCACTCGAGATTGCAAGTCGCAAGTCACACACGCTGCCCAACTGGAATCTACACGGGAAATCATCGACCCCTTCCGTGAAAAATTGGCCGGACTCTCCTGTGTAAGAGTGATAAGACGTTGGGTAGATAAGCTAAAAAATAATAAAAACTGAAACCAGCATCTTGCATTGTTACACAATGTCAGCCTTTTAAAGCAGCATGAGCCCAGTTGAGCTCTCGGAAGATGTTCGGTCATTTCATCTCAAGTGTTTCGTCACGTCGACCAGAATTGTCGGTCTGCGGTGACGTGTGGCACTCGTGAGCAGACATGGCTGTGGCTTCACGCAGCAGTGACCAATGCGGTGGACCCCACAAGCCTTACGAATCATATTAACTAATTTGTACGTTTGGTATTCGAGCCATCCTTATACCGTAAAGGCGATCTCGAAAGCGCCGAGTTCACGTCTGCAGTGGTCTCACAGTAGAGGGCGACGTTGCCGTCTTGTTCCAACCGAGTAAAACATTTTTTTATCTTATCTCAGGGACCCTTAAGTCAGTATCAAGATGATCAAAAAAGGCTTTCCCCTTTACGGCATAATACAGGAGGTGTTCAGATGTCAAAACACCAAATACACACCTATAACAGAGCAACAAGACTTGTGAAAGGTACGTTTTAAAATGTCAGATCTGAATGATGACAGTGGCAGACACAGCCTATTTTTTTTGTTCAAACAACACAACGGGAAACGCAACATCAAATGCGAAGCAGACGGCGTTGTATGCGTCGGGTCGACAACACGGCAACATTATCAAGGGGAGGCTGCAGGGTTCGAACCGCGAAACCTTTGCAGCAAGCAGCAAAACCACGCGAAAAGCTGGGCCGCGTCGCCGGTGCCCACGGTTCTGACGCTCGCTTGTCAAGGTGAGGCACGCGCGAAGAGGGTGGGGGGGGTGAGCAAGAAGGGGGGGATTGTGTGGCACGGGTTTGTAAATGAATCGCAGGGCGTAAGCGCGCACCAGCACAGGACACAGCACTGGGCGTAGCCTCCTCCTCCCCCTCTCTCACGGGCACACCGGTCGCTGCGAATTACGGTGAACACCGTGAACGAGGCTAGATTAGAGAAGTTAGTGTATGTTGAACTTCTTTCGCACCGTTCATAACCCAACCGTGATAATCGGAGGTGCGGTGGAAGGACAACAATCCTACAGTGCTACACTGAAACTACTGCTGTATTGAGATGGTTACAAATATTTTATTTTGTCTGAAAACCAGGACTCCGATTGAATGTAGTTATAATTGCGATGCGCACTTTCCCGTCACGTGTCAACGGAGCATTGTGGGGGTTAACTGACCATACTTCACCACGCTGGTCAGCGCAGGATGGGCGATGGCAGGCAGCAAAGACGTGGGAACAGAGAAGTGCTGCACAACAATGGGTTTCTGTTGCGCTGCTTCCTGCCAACAACCACGTAGCCACACAAATAAATATTGTAATCCCTGGTCTACAAACTGGCACGCAATAATTCTCTACGATAGAGAAATGAATTCAAAATGTCATGCCTAGGCACAACAGAAGGTGCACTTGTTTGAAATTCATGCCATGAATGAAGTTAGATCTGAACCATGAAACAATGCACTTGGAAAGACTTAGCTAGCCTTCACTAAAACCATAAATCTACCCACGAAGCCATCTAACTGCCCACAAAAACCATCCGGCTGACCCCTAATCAATCTAGTTTATATTATTTGTCCGAGAGGAGGCTCGCCCAGCCTATCCTGCCCTGGTGGCGCGCTTACAGCCCCGTCATTACCTTCGAGCCACGTGTAAAACCCCTCTCCTGCAACGGCAACACACACGCACACGGGTCACGAGGGATGACGCGGAAATTTGGCTCCTATAATACAGGAGCCGGTTTCATTACCGCTTGCTTGGGGCCACCGCCAACATCATCGGCTTCTCACGCAAGCAGTGGAAAACCGATTGGAAAGGGAAGACGACCGGGAGAGTCGTTTCACACGCTCGTCCCTACCGTCCATCGTCACCAGTCAAGCGTAGATTCCCAAAAATGCAACGCCGCCGTGAAGGTTTTCTGGCGGTTGCGCTACGCAGCCCTCCCCGACGCGTTTTCGGGCTTCACTGGGAAGCTTCCTCGGGAATACGAATTCAGCGGGCAGCAAAACATCGAGAGGTGTCGTTGCCGACGAACAATAACCGCGGTACTGCCGTGAAATGCGTCGGGGTGCCGTGTTAAAAATGGCACTCGCTTGGGTCGATGCTTTAATTGAAAATGTTGCCGAAAAATAAAAAATTTAATCACGATAGTAAGAACTTTGACAGGGTCACCAAATTTAACACTGTGCGGTTTAGGAAAATAATGGTCAATACCTCGTGTAAATTGTACACGTTTCATCTCTGCTCCTACACGAGTGTGAGGAGTGATGGATATAACACTTCACTTAATTTCAAGCCAGGCATATCTTAACATGTGCTAGCTGTTGAGATAGATGCACCGATGTGTCAGCTGCCACGACAAGTAATCAAACCCAACACCTGTGAATCAACTCCCTGGCCCTGAATTTCGATTTAAAGCTTTCGTGACTGCAGGGATTCATCTTCTTGGTTCTTTCGGTAAAGTCACGTAGAAGGGAAATAATAAAATAAAAATAAAACATAATAAAATAATATATTATTAAAATATATTGTATAAAATAATATTGAATACTGTAATAAAGTAAAATAATAATGTTTTATTTTTATTATTTTATTATTTCCCTTCTACGTGTCTTTACCGAAAGAACCAAGAAGATGAATCCCTGGCCCTGTTCAAGTCCAGGCTCGACTCTTTCTCTCCTCTGCCTACGACCGACTGGCGACTCCAGCCAGCATCGACTGAGAAGTCCCCTACGGTGAGGCACAAGTGTCCGACTTGTGGGAGGATCTGGCCGTTGGGAAGACTGGGCCGCTCGGCCATGAACGGGAGCACCCCGACACACTGGCCAACAAAGATGGAGCAGAATATCATCGAATGAGATGGGCGACGACGATGATGATGTCGGAATGCCTAATTCTCTGTGAAATGAACACGCCCACCGATTCTGTACAGCGTCTTTGGGATGCCGTCGCATTTAGATGCCGTGTAAATACGCATTTAAGTGATTGCGATTCCAAAACTTTGGCTAACACGCAATAACAAATACACAAACTGGCCATCAACCCAAAACTAAAATGGCACATTACAATGTATTTATCTAGAGAGTCTATATTCCAACATGCATTTGTTTGCATTGGACAAAAGAAGTATTTCTAATCGGTGGAAAGGGCTGTCCAATCAATGTCTGTAGTATTTATTTACCGGCAGCTACGCACATCCACGCACGTAGTGGCATACAATGGCATACACTCTAAGCTGCTGACAAGTCCCTCTTGATGTTCAACACTTCCGTGTTTGAACAATTCCACATTGTGTACTACTCAACCAGTGAGAATAACTTAACCCGTATTTATCCATGTCTTAATGGTGCTGCCATATGCAATAAGGTTTATATATAATAATAATAATAATCGTTTGGTATAAGTGTCAATTGGGGTGGAGTGGCGGTGCAGTGTTTTTGGCGCTACACTATGAATCCGGTGACCAGAGTTTAATTCACGGCCACGGCTAATATCAGCGGCGAGTGAAAGTAGCCATGTCCCGCGTCTCGCTGCAACATTCACCAACCCACACGGACCGGTGTGGTGAAGTATGGTCAACTGCGTGAATGTCACATGACTTTCTACCATCACTGGAACCAGAACTGAGACGTGTCCTTTGCAGCTGTGCTGCCTGGAAGAACCTTAAGTCAGTGCAAAAATAAAAGCATATTTAATTAACGCTGCCTCCTATCTATTTAATTTTGATGAACTATAAATGTCCCGTCAATAAATGCATATCCTAAGTACTAACGATTTGCAATGTAACTACATCATCTCTTGTGCTGAGTTTTTGGCATTAAAGAATTAAATTTCTGGCTTTTTACTGACAGAATATAACGTCTGGTTTCTACTGACAGCCTGTAGAAAATTACCAAGTAATCACAATATTTGATGACCCTGTAGAAACTCTTACATTCTAAGTGCCATACTGCCTACGAGCACATCATTTAAATTACATATTGAAATTTTACAGCGTATTACGTGGCGAATTAAACGTCCTCTGTTCGTCAGATTAAAACATAAATATAATCAGTCATTTAGGTACAAATATTTCTGTAAAACCAAGTCGACGCAGTGATAAGTTGCAAATTCAGTCGTGACATGAAGAGAATTTAAAAAAATGTCGACAAAGAAATCTATATTGTGCGTATTAAAAATATTTTTTTGTTAAAGCGACATTCAACACCAAGCATGCGTAGAGTCAAACAATTGTAATGTGGCAGGAGCATCACATTTTTCAGCGGCAGTGACAGTGACATGGGAATTAATGATACAAGTGTAAACTTCATTGTTGTTGCACTACTTAATAACTATCACTTTGTGTCATTTAACAGCGATGCCGAAGACAATTAACGTGCCAGATATCTTTGCATGTGCAACGTGAAATAGTACGATGGGTTACGCGTGAAAATAACCGCACAGATTGTTGGAATCGGCTGTTGCTTATGCATTATCGATAATTAAGGAATTCATAATATAATCTATAATAGAGGTTTTTTTGGGTTAGATCGCATAAATATATAAATGTGTCGTTAAACCCGCCACCACCTGACACAGCAAACTAGTAAGGTTTGTCGCGTAAACATAACGTGCCAATTTGTCACTAGTACAGCACCACCGGTTGTGTGTTGAGGGAAAGCCAAGCCACAACATTTACAATCCGAGTACGACGTTTCGCCAGTAATTACAACCAGCTTCGTCAGGTGACAGCCAGATTTGTGCTGACGAGCAAAGCAGCTGGAGTGAACCCGGTCTCGTCAGAGGTCAGAAATTCAGCAGGGCCGAGCCTGCACCGTTCTTGGGATGAACCACCACCATGCAAAGCCGGTTGCTATACGGTGTGGGGGTTAAGTGATGGGCAACCAAGGGCAGTGCAGAAACATCCATTGTTGTACTGTACTTTCTACGCTCCCAGATTCATGCATCCGACCTTCACCAAGCCACACTGACCAGTGTGGTGAAGTATGGTCAAGTAATTACCACGAGCTGCATGACCTGGGAATGCCCTCTTTCCAGCAGTGGATTGTTGAAAGGTTGCACGTGTACGTATGTACGCGGTACATATGCAAGTGTTATGTAGGTTATGAAATATGTGTGTGGGAATGTATATATCTGTGTATGTTAATGTGTAGTGACTTTGCACATGTATTACTTGAAGCTCATGTAATATTAAATGAACACTAATCTGTAGCGTATACTCATTTCGTGTTTGAATTTCAAGATAGGTTGTGTAATGTATTATTTAAAATGATACAATTCTGCCACTATGGTGTTTAGATATGGCAAAACAATCTACACAGGGTTTAATGTGACCCAATAGTTAATCATAATATCGTAATTCACGATGATTATCTAAACTATAAATACCAAATTGTGGATGTCAACTGCTCAGGTTTAAGGCTCCATGAACAAAACAGCTCATATGAATTGATAATTTTATGACAACGCAAGTCCTGTCCATGATATCACTAATTCCCATTGTAATGTCACATCCACTTTCATCAGAACACTTGCAAATCAAAGAACGAGTTGTGAATCAAAGATGTGAAACAATCAAGGATAAGAACATTGGATAAAACAAAAAAACGTCATAAATGTGAATAGACGAGTGTATGATGCCGGGCCCACGCCTGTGCGATCATTTTCGTAACCTCGTTGCAAGCAACTGAATTGCGCGTGATGTGCAACCAGTTGCGAGCAGTTTTGCAACCGGTTTCTTACAGCAGAGAAGCCGATAGGCGATTTATGATTAGCTGTTACAATTCTAAATGCGTTAGACATCTGTAAAAAAAAAAAAGAGCTTTATAGCTCATCGGATTTCTCCAGTATAAACAAATATTCTGATTCTGAATGTCCTTGTCGCGCAACTACTTGCTCAACAAGATGTGGACAAAGCAGTTGCAGGCGATGATCGAGTTGCGTGATTTCGCGAGTGGCCCGATTGCACGGCCGATCGCTCGGGCGTGGGCCTGGCATTTAAGGGCCACACTTGGCTCCGCCAATGCTCAGCAGAGATATCCACCAGCCTTGGTTCTACGACCAAACGTGACCCTTGCGTGCCACCAAGCTCTGGCACAAAGAGCAGGGGGTGGGGGGAACCCTTTCCTTACCTAGGGCCCTCTTGGGTTTTACGGTGGCTACGGCAGGCAACCACACCGTGGCTGTTAATCAACTACGGCCGGGCTAGGACTGCACGTGTTGACCCCGTGTGTGCTCAGAACTACTTGAAAGACAACCGTTTACTGGTAAGGTGGTAAAAAGGTGCAACCCTGCAATTTGCTTGCTCCATGCCACTCCTGGCAGAAGGGCCTCCCACGAGAAGGAATTGTAGAAAGTCGCTGTGGAGTAGAATTTTGAACCCCCGCTTCCACGCTGGCCCTATATCTTGTTAGAGGTGGGAGTATCCACGCTTTACCCTGCCAGACGTGACCTGCCGATTGATTTACTGCAGTGAACACATTTATATACTTCTGGGCGGACAGAAGTGGTGGGGGTCGGGGGGAGATTTTATAAACTTGCACCATTGTTTCAACTGCCGTGCCTGAGGTTGAGCACAGGTGAGAATGAACGTGCTAATATTATAAAGTGTTTCAAGGTATATACAATATATATCTCTAGTATTAGTGTGACTGAGATGCTTGCAGCGACAGATAAACATAGCTTGCAGGCAGTTTCATAGCAGTACGTCCCACGGGATTATGGGTCGTATCAAATGAAGTTGTGGGCCGTGTCTGGCCTATGGGCTGTAGGTTCCCCCACCCCTGACATAGAGTTTATTACTCCAGCGTGCAGAGCGACACAGAGCGGTTGGTGGACACACTTTTCTCACGATGAGTGACAAAATAGCTGTGCTGCTGGCTTTTAACGGAGCCTACTGCTGGCCGTTGTGGTATCCCGTAATGTACGAAGGAGTGCCAAGGGAGTGCAAAGGTACAAAAATACAAATACAGAAACAGATCCGACAGAGCAGGGTAGTAAGCACATGCATTAGTCATCTCACTGATCGAAGCAATAAGCCTAGTACAGCCCTCGGAAAAAATATTTTACATTAAAAACCTTCTCACCTTGAATACATTCTAAACGTTTTCTGCTTAAAAACTAAACTTCACACATTTCCAGGGGGAAAAAAGTGTAATCCGTTTCCGCTTAAAACTGCCACAATACGTTAAGAAGATGAACGATGGCTCCTTCTGCAATTACATCCATCTACGCTGCCTGAGCCAAATCACCAGGAGTGCACCCCAATCTCACCTGATCTCGAAAGCAGAGGAAAGTCACACTGCAGAGTTGGGTTACCGACAGGGCTAATGCACCGACTGTGCGCCTACGTCTTACCATGAAGCATTTTTTCTAGGGCTGAACTAGAGCATTAGTGGTTAACGTACAACACGCACAAACACCGACGACGAACAATTCAAGGGGGCAACGCAAAAGCAGCAGCTGACAAAGTTCGGTTCGTGCTTAAGTCAATGATTGCAGGGAGGGGCTCGCATCAAGCAAAGCTACCAGATGTCCCGGATTGGCCCGGACTGTCCCAGGTTGACAAAAGGCTATCCTTGGTGTCCCCTTAAGCCTTCGTGTATTGCAGAATTTTGCCCCGGTCTGAAATTTTTCCAGCCTCATGCTCAACTCTTGATATGCCGAGGGCCAGGGCTGGCAAAGGTGTGGGCAGGGACTGTGAGCAATAGGCTGGGCCGACATCACAAACAGCAAATCCACTGTGGGCTGGGCTAGCAGTTGGAGTGTGCGTGGCAATGCACAAGTAGACGGGGCTGACGGGGAGGGCCCGTGGGATCTCCACGCGTCCCCCCCGGTCGAGCCTCGCATAGATTTCGTAGCTTTAACCGACAAATTCGATTCCTGGATGGCCCATATTTTTTTTAGGAAACAATTTGCTCGATTTATTGTGCTAATACTGGTATGTTCAAACAAATCAGGCAACTATGTAATTGGCGTTCAGGGATATTAGCCATCAAGTTTACAAAGTGGCACAATGTTAAGACGGTAAATGTGAACGTTTTTTATAGGACGGGGAATTCATTGCACGGAAGCCAAGTCAGCTACAGCGAGAGCATGCAGATACCACAAGTGTTAGTTTTTTTTTGCCTTGGACATGCAATATTTACCACCCACAGTTAGACCCTTACCGTCATCTTCACCTGGGGAAATAAACAGGCAGCAGGCATTTAACAACTTTGTATGAAAACGATAAGTCAATGCATTTGACAATAACACTGTCCCAAAAGAAAAAAATATACTTTAATTCTTCATCAATAAAGTGATAACAAAATGGCCAAACAACAAAGATCCCCCATATACCCTTAACAGACTGTTGGGGCAAGTGCTGTTAGCGAGCACCTATGAAGGCCAGCACGGTACATGAGGGGGTTGGTGGCCAGCACCACGCCCAACCACCTTTTTGTCTCCCTCGTGGCAATGTTTACACACCGCACTAGGTAATAAGTTGAGGTCGAGTCGACCTAGGGAAGTCCCAGGACCGGTTCAGATAATCGTCACTTGTGTTGGCCGTGAGCGAAAATCGAACTTGAGTCGCCGGGTTCGTAGCGCAGCGCGCTAACCGCTACACTATCGCTCCCTCATGGTCTCTCACACATACACACATGCACGCCTATGCGCTGAATTATAATACTCACTCAATAAAGTTATACAAATCTGGCCACACATACACACTTCTACTGGATGATGCGATGCAACCTTCAACTTTTCTTTCACACGGTGGCAAAGTGGGTTTCATTATCTGGAGAATACGGTAACAGTCGCCGTTTTAGGCAACAGCCCTTGATCATGGCATCATAATTTGTATTGATGGCTCGCCAACGGTTTACACTACACATTACAGAGGTATTTGTAAGTGTGATCATTGCGTTCTGTGCTACGATTAACTGTCGATTGACTTTTTGCATGGGTTGAGAGAGCCCCACTGAGACCAAAGTCTATTTTGAAAAGACCTCGGACCAAACACAAAAGCAACCAACAAAATAACTGAAAAGAACAACACAAACCATTCAGTGGAAACATCAATATAAAAAAAAATTTAATTAACACAGAAAAAAAAATATCTAAACAAATATCTGATATAAAATATTGGGTCAGATGTGATGGTGCATGCCATTCCTGTAATCCAGTGCTTTGGAGCCTGGAGCTTTACAACTCCTAAACCCACAGGGTCAAAAGGTGGCAGGAGAGTAAAGTGGGTTCATGAACCCATCTGTGTGCAACTTTGAGTGTCATACTCTCATTTGGTGTGGGGTTTATCTGGGAAATCCAGTTCAATCTGCATGCAAAACATTCCTTCTTGAAAAAGAAAGGATCTGGTCAAATAACCTAATGAAAGACCCTCCTCCCCCTCGCGAGTCTTGAGACTCATTGAGGCTTTCCTGGATAAATAAATGGCACTCTTATTTTTATTATCACACGAGACAATAAAAATGTTTAAAACATTATACGGCTAAATGTTTAAACAAGCAAGCTCAAATCATGATGATGATAACAATAATAAACCAGCTGTATTTTGTAAAAATAAAGTTATTTTGTTTAATCATTCGCAGCAGCTGAATAGTGGCCAACATTAATATTTTCGTCAAATTATTCACATTTTGCAGTTGCCAATTAGAGGTGCGATATATTTATATGGTTTGACAACACGGGTAATATCCATCAAGTGAAAAAAAAGGACTCACCGCGATTGGGTGGCATCAGTGGATTCAGCGGCCTGTACACCGAGCGAGGCCTGCACAAACAAAAAAACACATTTGCAACATTCGAATATTGGCAGACATTTGTACATTGCAGACTGGAATATATCACGCGTTGCAACATGCGTTTGTCTTCGGAAGTATTGAATTGGCTGTGTGGATGCCGGAAAGGTGGCTGTCAGGGCAAAACATGTTTGCGTAGTTGCCGTTAAGTACCTTTTGCCGTGATTAGTCTCCTGAGTTTTTGGGCAATCACCCTTTGATCAAATTGTCTCGTTTTAAACATGGTGAGTGCCAAATGCAAACACAACTTTCTCCTAAAATTGTGTTAATATTGTACCAAATGCTAAAATCGTAATTGAACCTTATGGCGGGACCCCGGGGTCCCATATGCCCCAGGCTCTCACATAAACTGCGTTGCGACATCATTTTATGTCTGTTGAAGGCGAACGAAACGGAAATCGAAATATCTCATTCCATAAGAAATGGGTCCTATTTGTTTATATTGGATCATCATTTCAGATTTAAAGGACAGGTTAACCTTGAATCATGATGCGGCTGATGGTGTACCACCAGAACACGAACAGGCCAATGCGCACATCTCCTTAATAATTTGTATTATTACAGGCAGTGTGCGGCTGTGACCCATGCAATCCAAACTGTGGACCATATCGTAAACCACTGTCGTCTGCGCTCCTTGAACGACGGAGGAGGAACAGAAAAACTTCGCGAACTCTCTCCTGCAGCCGTCTCGTCGTGGCTAGCAGACCTTGACGCTGACATATTGCTAAGATACGCAAGAATAAAACAGAACCTGGAACCAACCATCGTCAAAGCTCTAAAACGTGGAGCTACGAGGGGGCTCTTGGATGGCACGGCACGAGGTGGCACCAGTGCTCGTTCTCACTTGAAGCAGTTTTCCTCGTAGATGCAGTTCCAGATGCGCCACGCAGACGGGCCCTTGTAGCCAGTGTAGCGCTCAGGGTTTAACCGCAGGTCAACGTACTCCATGTCGGGCGAAGTCTCGTCTGAAAAAGGTCCCAGCACATCACCTCGTCGTCAGTTATTTTCTATCCACTGCTGGATGAAGACATCCCTCCCCTCCCCCCCAAGCCGTCACCATCTGTCACGGTCTCGCGACGGAACAATCCGTCTGGCTCATGCGCACGATCCGAATTCGATGCTCCGTCTCCTGCGGTGGATGTGCTCTAAAGGACGCGTCCTCTCCTTTAGCTACCATTCCATAGTTAGTCTCGACGATCAGTCATCGCCCCCTCCAGCGATGTGTCCTGCCCAGCCCCTGTTACTTTACTTTCATATATCACGAAAAAATTATTGAAGCATATTTAAATATTTTATATGCAATCCAAAGGCAACCACATCTGAAGACGTGGTACAAATGGTCAAATAACCACGTGCATTTAAAGTTTGAACTTAAGGAGTTTCTTTTATTTGGAATTTTTTTAGAGCAGGGAAAAAGGTAGTATGATGATATACATCATCAGTATATTATCCCAAGTCCTTAACAAATCATAAGTGTTAATAGCCACGTGTCACATTATCAAGATACATTTAAACTTACCAGGTGAGAACTCAAAGAGACCAGGATAGTACCATTTGTAAGAGCGACTTAGGACATGTCTGACAGGGGGGGGTGGGGGTAATTGCTGTGTATAATTCCAAATTGTGTCATTTGCGGGTAATTTTGCAAATTTGGCAAATTTTAGACCGTGAAGCAGGTACACGATGGCCCAACTATAGTGCAGTAAGTCAAGGGAAGCTAACAACCACTTTGAAGCATTTTTACAGTTATTACACCGTCAGTGATAACCAGGGCGGTCGCTGGATTGGAACCGTGAACCTCTGAACGAGCGGCGGAACGCGCCACCGTGAGGCCACGTCACCATCCGAGGGACGAATGATAAATAAACCTTTCCCACCCCCCAATACTTCACCAACCTGCATGCAGCAGCATGGGGAAGTACGGTCAAACAGCTCCCACTTGACCGTTATCCTTGACTACAAGGACATTGGTCAAAGCCAAAAAACCACGATGAAATGCAGGCCATAACCAGCTGCATTCCCAGCACAACAACAACAATAGCATCTGCCCTTTCGACACTAAGTGGTGGCGATGTCACCACGGCGCTTGTACCAGACTAGGTACAACAACAAACGTACTGGCGTAAACAGACTTGGACACAAACATTTAATTGGAGATTGAAGAAACCGATGGGCTAGGAAGCTCTAAGTTGGGGTCGGCATTAGCTGAAAATTACAGAGGATGTAGCATAAGTAGAATGTTATATTTGTATGAGTTTGTTGTATTGTGTGAGCGTGTGGTGTGATCCACTTGCCATCAATCTCACAAAAGTTATCCAGAGAATCATCATATCTTGCCCAGTCGATGAAAGCCACTTTGCTTTGGTCGCTGTGGAAATCAAAAGGGGTGGAATATCAGAAAAAAAAAAAAAATTGACATTATTTAAAAACAACTCCAATACACGAGCAGAGCATAGATATGGGAGAGAAAAAAATATATAATAAGGAGATATCATGCTCACTGCTATGGAAAATAATGGATTAGATTCGTGGCAGAACAACAAAATTCAAGCCAATTGTTTTGTTAACAAACTAAACTGAACTTTACTTGCTTTGCTATAAATACTAATACCCATCATACCTGTCATCTCAGTAGGGTCTTAACATGGTTATAAAGGTAATCCATTTTACAACGACACGGTTTCAGTTAAAAGTTAAAATTGTATTTGCTTAGCAAATAGGCTTTTATTACGGAGAGGCCTTGATGCTAATGTACGGTTTGCACAAGTGGTGAAAGTCTCACAGAAACGTTAATTTATTTATAAAGTACAATACATAAGCTCTTATACAGTTACAAATGACACCTTGTCCACACATTAAAATAAACACTCAATTAACAGGCGTGTAACGGACCAAATCAACAACCATTAATCAAGACTTGTTCGCTTGACACGCTCATCGAGTGTAACGCATGAAAATTAGGTGACATTGTTTACAATGCATGCAAATTACACGCAAATTAGTTCTAAGCCAACGTTCGTGTCACAGGAATGGGAGAGAACTAAACTGTATAAATTGGGCAGACGTGAAACAAAAACAGGATGGCAAAAACGAGACAGAGAATATTTGCAAAATTTCATCGTGACGATTCATCTAATCTCTGAGCATACAAATCATTAAATTATCTCTTGCATGGACAAGAAAAGACTTAATCACCAAATGTATATATATACGTTTTAAACCAAGCCATTAACACTACGACGTAGGTTTTTTTGCGGTAGCGTTGTAAGGCTTTCCGATGCATTTTCGCGTTGCAACATGTTGTTCGGTGCGATGCCCAACGTTTTGCTCCAAGTGCTAGGAGCCTTTTCAGGAACACCAGCACCATCTGGCAACTTTACATAATCGAGGTAGAATGCGAACTGCCCCATGCAGTTCCTGAAAGAAGCTCCCAACACGTCGAGCGAAACGTTGGACATCGTGCCAAACGACACATTGTAACAACCCAAGCTGTCACTAACAAGATATGTGGTTCCAGGATTGACCTTATCAGCCACCTACGTACTCACAAACCCTGACCATCAAAAACTCGACCTCGAGAGATCCCAAATGGTGATGATGGAACAACCCGAGAACACCGCAGCGAGCTACCGAGCCATCAACGCCCAAAATGTGACCCCGTTGCCTACACAACGCGAGTGGAGCGTGCCTGATGGTGTTGTCGATGGCTCCCAGTTTTCTCGCCTCTTCGCACTCCTGCTGCTCCTTGGCCCAGACGTTAATGTCCTCCAGGTACTGCACACAGCGATAGGGCGACAACCATCGGCAAGTCACACATTGTGTCTCTGCAAATTGGAAGGGGCTGGTCAGTGCGACGCATCTTACATGGTATTAACTCAGATTACAAGTGCCCAAAGGTGATGTATGGACGGTGTTTCTCAACTCCAGTACACAAAACTGTGGGAGTGGTTGCCTCAACTCTCCACAATGGATGTAGATATAATTATCTTAATTAATTATTTCTCAGCTCAGTTTATTTTTTATGTTAGTCAATGGAAAAACAACAAATGTACAACTTAGGACATACGAATTTCACGCGATATTGTAGCTGGTTTGGAGTAGGCATTATCCATGTAAGTCACTGCCACTCGAGCATAAGGTAGGACTGTCCATAATCCTATATTACTAAACTCTATATTCCTATTACCCCATGAGAACTATTCACAATTTTTTTGCACACCCGCACACACACTGCCACAGTAACGGAAGAATGTGGCGTGCCAAGATAATTGTTCTGGCTGAAATGAAGCACCTTGTTCAACGTAAAAATAAAAAAAATACACAAAAGCAAAGATAGTAAATGAACATCATGGGATGCAATTTGTTTAAGAATTTTTTTTGTTTAAGCTGCCAAAGTATGACGCACATAAACTGGACGTTTAAATCCGCCATGCCGACTCACGAGCACCTAAGATGAGATGCCATTAAATTGTTCTGCTTATGTCAGGAAAACAATCCACTGGTAATACGGTGTAAGTGGGATATTTCCAGAAACGTGGTTAGTTAATGGGCTTTGAGGAAAAGCTGAAAATTCCTACATTTAAACTTTACACACCTGTTAATTTTACACACAGGCTTTCCCAACCAATATTATGATTCATAATTGGTGTATTTTGGGTTGGAGTTAGACCGTGTCAGTATAATGAAAATATTTTAACTATAACCCTCTAACCAACCGACAAAGCCAATCAAATGGAGCTGTCATGTGGGAAAATATGCCAGCTGATTTGGTTTGTCCTTCCCCTCCCCCACACCTCCAATTATCATAGTTGGCTACGTACGGTGCAAAAGACGTTCGACATATATGCAAATAGATGAGCCATTCTACGTCCACTACTGGGTGAAAATGAATAACCACACTTAATCAGAGGCACACGATGATGGCATGCGGCCCGCACACATGGTTGGGTAACATCATCGGAACGAAGGACCCTACACGTATTTAATGTTGGATAATCGCCGAACTTTGGCCAACGTTTTGATAAATTTGCTCCAAATGAAGATACATACGTAGTGACGATCGACTTTGCACAATAATTTGTCAGACATAACAGTAGAACCCACTCACCTTGTTGTGCTCTCCTCCCTTAATTCCGGACGGAACCTCGCTCTGCAATTTAAACAAAACGAAATCACGTCAAGTGCCAGAAACACTACATGCAAACACATAGCCACCCTTGACACAGATGTAGAAAAGAAAAAAAACGTTATATTTTAGCAACGTTTTAATGTCGTATAGAGCAAAGTTATGCATTTAAGAGATTGTTTTCCAAATCGGATATAGAAAGAAAACTATTGACAGCATTTTGTCAATCCACTGCTGGATGAAAGCCTCCCCGTGCTGAGGTTTGTGTTTGACAATACTTCGTCACAAAGGTCAATGAGTATTCATGAAAGGGTAACCCAAAACTGGTTCAGATTATTTACTTGCTATCGATGTGAGCCATGGTCAGGAAGCGGAACTCAAATTACCGGGTTCCGATTGAATTGAGTGACTGTGCGTCAAGCCATCTGGCTTGGAAAACAGCCTGGAACAATTCCCACTGTGTGATCAACTCATGCGGCAAGGCCACATTCAATGCACTCTCCTACCTCTCCCCCACGTACTCTCTTACCTCTTTCCCTTCTCATCTTACTCTACGCCGCAGTCAACCTTTACCCAGTGGAAAGTCGCTCATTCTCCACTGCTGCACTCAGTCTGGAACTCTATTCCCCCATCCACCTATGTTGTTGACTCCCTACTTCCGTTCAAATCCACGCTAAAACCTTCTTTTCCCCAAACTGCCTTTGAACGACTACTGCGCTCTCTAAAATAAAAACATGACCACTGTTTCCGTGCAGCCTCTTGAGATGTGGTTGCATTTACTGGACGCTCTTTGAATGCAAATTGTGTTGCGTTGTAATAAAAAAACAAATAAATGTACCGGCTTGCACGACTTCACGTGGCAATCCTGGATCGAACAGTGGCTGTCATCGTGCCAGAATGGGCACGGCCTCTTGAGGTTGACCTGGACAAACAGGAGGACAAACATTTTCACCATCAACTCCATGTCGAGTGCGGCAGAGTGCGATGATTTCCGCCCCCACGACTTTACAAATTGGCAGTTTGCGCAGTGCAAGCGTTCGCAAGGGCCCACAACAGAAGTATTTCTCTTTGAGATATCCCATCGGCAACATCTTAGCAGCAGCTTTGCTTCAATGCATGTAAACTCTGGACCGGTTTCAATATTCAGCGTCTCATCAGCAGATATGGGCTCACTTAAACTAAGGCTGACGAGCTGCCAGATGTTTCCAGGCAATGACCCTTTTCTGTGAGAAATGGGTCTCGTTTGACGGGTAACTATATATTAAATACCAAAGAGATGTATCATTAAGCGTCATTGCGGATGTGTAAACAATGCGTATTTCTCTCCGTGTGGGGAGGAGCACGAGAAGGAAGGCATTATTTACTTTGCTAATTAACACTCTCCACAACAACGCTGAATGACTTTGCGTTAACAAGCACCGGCATTGTTTACTCTGAAGCCAGCGTTGAAAAGCCTTCCACACGATGAGATGGGGGAATACGTGGGCACTCTCGCACGTGCTAAGTCAACTTCTTCATCATGTCCTTGGAAATACTGGAGGGGGGGGGGAGCGAGGTGCCCCGGCAGATCAGTCTTCTTAACAAAAACCCTTATTATTTCCACGAAGACCAAATGTAGCCAAATTTACAGCTTGGTAATGTTCATTTATACACATTTTTGTTATCATACCAAAAAAATGTAGGCGATATATTTACGTTATGAAGCTACAAGGCAATTCTGGAACGCAGAAGCCGAAGCTACACCCGTTACTATACACCCCAGAGCACTGTGACAACAAGTCGGCATCACTTTTGCACGCAGAATGCAAACTTGACAAGTTTCTAGATTTTTCCATTCATTTGCGGTCCTCGAAAAAACACGTGCGTGACATGTGGGACACGGTACATCTGTTGACGTTATTTCAAGGACACGCCGCACATAGTCCAACGCACGAAAAGAGAAATGCGCAAACTTTTATGTAATGGAGAACCAGCATATATATTCAAAGTGAAAGAAAACACAAGGAGGCAATGTGTAATATTGCTGTGCGGAGATGATAAAAAAATGACCCTGTAGTAGCGGAAGTAGTCCTTCTCCAGTAGGTTCCACAGTTTGGGGAAGAGCTTGTAGTTGTTGAATTCGTCGATGCTTTCAATGTCGCAGGAGCAGTCGTCAAGCACTCCGCTCAGCTGGTGGTAAAAAATACGGATAATTTAACTTATAATCAGGATCACAATCATCATCCACGTATGTATGTGTCATAATCATCAGTAATGGTGAATCCACTGCTGGATGACGGCTTCCCAGAGTGGCCACCATCTCCCGTGACCCCGCAAAGTAACAATCCACCTGCGCACGAGTTTATTTCATCGCTCCATCTCCCTTGGAAGACATCTGCCTAACAGAGCAATTCACGTAAACATAAAAACTCGTTATTTAGAGAAATGCTACAAATAAAAAAACACAAATCACAAAATTGGTCAGTTGCATAATGTTCCACATGCAGGAACCATTGAAAGGTTCCTCATTGGTAGTGACTAGTATGCCACAGGAGATCACTGCCACAATAGAAAATGAGAACACACACACCAGGGGCAGAGGGGAAGGATGAAGATTAGGACTCGTGGACAACCTCTCTGAAGCTTTCCCTTCCCCAGTAGTTTGTCTTGCCTATCGACCATCAAACCCCATTTAGTAATAAGAATGACAAGTTATGTAAATTAAGTTAATAACAAAGGACCATCGCCCGAGTCATAAACCTATTATAAATATATTCCTATCATCAGCCACGGTCACTCCACTGCTGGATGAGGGCCTCCCAAAGCCGCCCCCATGTGTCATGTTGAAAGGATTCCACGCTGGGCTAGATGTCTTCGAAGACGCGGGAGTGCTCACCCTTTACCCCACCACGACCAAAGCTGTGGCATGTCACAGGAGATCACTGGCACAATACAAATTGTGGACACATACACGGGGGGAAAGGGTAGGGACGCAGATTAGGATGAGTGGACATCCTCTCTGGCACTTTCCCCTTCTAAGTTGTTTTTCTTGCCTATTGGCCACCAACCCTTTTAGTAAAGTGTCCTCCCCCCCAAAGCACGCTTATTTTTCTTTACATTTTTAATGGTGTCATTTGACCGGTGGAAGTTCTCTAATCCATGTTCCTCCTACAGTCTCTAAATTTCACAACGCAAATTTCATTGCTACACAAAAATTACACGAAGGAGAAAGATTACAGAATATTTCTGTTTCAAACAATAATGTAACATAATTATGAGTAGTGATCTTTAATTTCAGGTTTCAGCAGCCTTGAATGTATTTGATTTTTTTTTATGACTCAGGTTACGCTTGTAAATTAGACTATCCTGGTCTCCTTGAGTTCACCAACCTGGTTAAACAAAATCAAGCTTTTAACTAAAATTAATATTTCATTTTTATTCACGTATATATTCACACGCACAGTCATGCCCAAATTAAGTCGTAACATGAATATTAACGGTGACGTGATTGTCAGACATGTAATACAACATATGGCGAAGTTCACAAAGACAATCCATACGTACTATAAGGATAGAAACACTCAAGGCATATCCAACTCACGTCAATTTCCTTACACATGAAGGTGTAAAAAGACAACGGTACAGTTTGCAAGCAGTGCAATATTTTTCTGGAGGTTAAGGCAAACCTCATTATTTTGACGTGGCATATAGTCCGTAAATCTCATTCCGACATTTCACCTCGTCGAAGATGGGTTTACTTTGGAAAAGAGGGGAAAGGACTGTGGAGAAATGGAGGCAGAGAGATAGGTAAGCTTTCTTCTAACCAATGCATCATCATGTTAGTCAATGAGCCCAAACCAGATATTTTACTAGTAGGTACCAAGGTGATTTCAGCGCAGTGGCTCAAATTTCTTTATGTGACCAATAATAGTGAGTTATATGTGAGAAGCATTTGAAATGAGTAGAATTATCAACACCATTTGCCAGTAAAAATATGATAGTTGGTTTTTTACCCTTCTATCTGGCAACAAAACTGACACTTTTTTTACAAGGAGTCATGTTTACATAGACCACAATACCTGCAGTCATAATGCAAACATAAAACATAACTCTGATAATGTGCACTGTCCTTGAAGTTGATTGGTCCACACCCGAGACAGCTTTCCTTAGAGCCTAGTCTTACCCTGAGCTCTCATACTCTGATGGTGCATTGTCTTTGAGTTGTGCGCCTTTTGGCGTCATCTGGTCCAACCCATGTGAGACTAGGCTCTAAGGAAAGCTGTCTCGGGTGTGGACCAATCAACTTCAAGGACAGTGCACATTATCATAGTTATGTTTTTTGTTTGCATTATGACTGCAGGTATTATGGTCTACGTAAACATGATTCCTTGTAAAAAAGGTGTCAGTTTTGTTGC
Organism: Entosphenus tridentatus; assembly: GCA_014621495.2. Classification (NCBI taxonomy): domain Eukaryota; kingdom Metazoa; phylum Chordata; class Hyperoartia; order Petromyzontiformes; family Petromyzontidae; genus Entosphenus; species Entosphenus tridentatus. The sequence goes on along the minus strand of CM025662.2, from coordinate 2,818,712 downwards.
CAGATAGAAGGATAAAAAACCAATTAAAATTATCAAGTAATTAACTTTCATTAGCTGTATAATTACATTGATGTTACTAAAGTTTTGCTACCTCGGGTGGTATAAATTTCTGCTCTGGTCGATGGCTGATGTGGTGCCTGGACACAGAGGTTAATGATGATAATGATGATCGAGGTAATATTGCTAAGACGAGACTGGTGTAAATTAATTTAGTGCACAAATACCCACAGTAAACACACCATTATTGCAAGAGTTAAGACATATCAAGCAAGCTGTTGTAGAATTAGAGTTTTCATAAGACAAGAATTTTGCTTCTTAATATGCGTGCCGTGCAAAGTAAAGTAAAACCTTTACTGGATATAAACAGAAGTTTACGATCAATAAGCACGTTATTGATCTTACCGAATAAACAGAAGAGTTCATATTTTCAATTATAACTATAAATGTACATGTTATACAACATTAAAAAAATATATTCCTCAACATATGGGAAGGTCAAAAAGTGTTCTTCTGACCAGGAGAAATTAATGGGATGACTGATAAAACAAAGATGTATTTGGCAACAAAAAAATATTTGCGCTGATATTCCAGTCAGTGGGGAAAAATACAAAGTTAATATTTGTTTATTGTGTGCCCAGTATATTTTTTTTATGAAAGCAAATGTTAAACATTAACAACATGAGCACTTGCAATATACACTGCCAAACCACTGGAAGGTTCCACAGTTTTTCGAACGCTAAGCACTACCACAATTTTACTGAAGAGGTTTTTACTGGTAGGAACCTCCTGGTTACACCAGCCCACAGGGGATTATTGTGTCCATCCATTGTGCATCCAAAAATGGGAGGGGTGGGGCTGGGTGGAGAGGGGAAGGTGGGGAGGGGCTGGGTGGGGAGGGGTGGGGCTGGGTGGAGAGGGGCTGGTCACCCCGTGGTGCCCTTATAAAACTCAACGTTTAACCTACTCACGCCGGCTTGTGCCCGCCCTCACAGTCGGGCATATTTGCAGAATACACCACGCCGCCGTTGACCCTGGCCATTGACCGAGCAACCCAACGTTCCTACCAGCTCCCTCCGCAGGAATGTGTTTGAGACCTTGTTGCTGTACAGCTCGCCGGCGTGTTTCTCAGGTTGTGCCGTGTACTGTTTCAACGCGATGTTCGACATTTTGCTACACGTGCTGGGGAGCTTCCCCCAGTTTCCAACGTTTCTGAAGAAGTTCCCCCCCCCCCCCCGACTTTGATCTGATGATCCTTTAAAGCATCCGCGTTGGTCCACGATCCGGATTCAGTTTTGGATCATGGAACCAACATACCACTGCCCAACTTGGTTACAAATTAAATTTGAAAGCAGTGGTTCTCAACATTTTTAAAATGACAGCAACCCCCCCCCCCCAATCAAGACCACTGGGGGTTCTCACATTTGCAGCCCCCCCACCCCCCAAAAAAAAACACACAACAAAGCTTACTAAGGCCATAATGCACCGAGATCTCACATGTCCGTCCATGCCCCTAGTCACCAATCCTGGGTAAAAAAAGGCATTTGTTTAATGTTGTGCATTGGTGTTTTGTTGTGTAAACACATTGGAAACTTCTCCTGCACGGTATCCATGCCAGTCTGCACCCTTCCTTAAAGGCTTTTTCAACCCCCCACCCCCACTAGTTGAACACTTTTGCTTTTAAAGTCTACCTCATAGAGAGAGAGATAAACGTTGGTAATTTTACCAAACACCTGAATATGTTCGATGGTGCCAATTCACAATTGATCACCTTGGGTCCGAGAAATTTTCTGAGTCCCCACTTTACGACGAGATCATCGATTATTTTTGCCAACATCTGCATTTTGGTCGTGGAACTCAGGCAAACATTTGCCAAGCTCAAGGCTGATGTAACAGGCGGGTGCGGGTAGGGTAACTGCATTGGCAGTAGTGCACAAATACCAAAAACCACGCCACAATTATACAGTACTCTATAGCAACATTTCTTCATGACAGGAGCAGTGGAAAGGGTTCGCAGAGGCAGTGGCGCAGCGATTAATCAGCACGGGCATCCAGAGTTCAATTCTGGGCCACGGAAAAATTTCAACCGGCCCTGGCCTCCCCGAAGCCCCGCAACCAGCACTGACCAAGCGTGGTGAAGTATGGTCGAACAAATCACACGACCTCCATTTAGTAGTAAGGATTACGAAAGGCTGCGCATTACGTTAATAACAAAGGACCATTGCCCAAAATCACCAACCTATTATATACTGTGTATGTTTATTCAAAATCAGCCATGATCACTCCACTGCTGGATGAGGGCCCCCCAAAGCCCC
>CM025662.2:2764699-2782230 GCA_014621495.2 Entosphenus tridentatus | reverse complement strand
CCCCCCCCCCAGGTGCGTGACGTCATTTATGGACGGCCCCTTACAACAAGAACCACGTCTCGCACCCCTAGAAACCACTCTGCCGCTACAGTGCAACCACGTGGTGTGGAGCAGGTTCTCATCCAGCAGTGGATCGACCCAAGGCTGGAACATTTGCCGACGTGGCGATCGAGCGCCGTGCCCTCTTCCATTGCTGAAAACTCAAAACACTTCGGTCAATAACACCACGGGCCTTAAACATGCAAATACATAACAGGACGACGTTTCGGGCAATTGACCTTGTTACGTATGTATGCGCTCAACTTCTTTCGTGGGGAGGTCACAACAAAGTGAAACACGAAAGGCAGTTTTTTATACAGAATTGAGTTTTCACATCGTTTTCGTAGTACACGCTGCAACCACCACCACCAACATCACAGTGACATCTCCAATACGATACTGGGGATAGAGTGGCAAGGCATGGGGGGGGGGGGGGTGCGTCTCGTAAAATTTCGGAGTTTAAAAAGCCATCAGGACGCAGGCGCATGGAGCCAATAGGGGAATTGTCCCGGTCGACCAGCAAACGTTGTCCTTTGTGGCATGTGGTTGTAACGTAGAGCCCTGCACGTTGCATTGCTCACTAGGTGAGGCTTTAAAGATTACACTGGTCAACACACTTTTTCTGGAATAAGGTATTCCAAAGGTTTTAAAGTAATTTTGGGGTGCTCATTCCAAATCTGGCATCAGTTTTTGTCTATCACATCAGGTTTTTGAGATATCAATTATTGCATTTTCAATAAAAACTGCAGAAGAAAAATATTAAATAAATGTGGATATCTACATAAAATTATATTATAAACACACTATCCTAAAAATACAGCACCGTATTTTAACACTAAAGCGGTCACTGACTAGCAACAACTTGCAATCATAAGTGACGGAGTTAATTTCGGGTAAAATCAATGAAAATGGGGTATGCCGGTAGCATAAAAATGAGATGTGATAGAGCAAATCTGAAATCAGATTTGGAATCAGCACCCTGAAATTAGTCTAAAACAGCTGCAAAAGTCAAGGCCAGAAAGAAATGTTTTTTTTGTTGACCAGTGTTATTCATTGTAACGAGTGGGATTGGCAGCTGACCGCCCGTCCTCAACATTGGGGTGAGAGACGGGGGAGGAGGTGAAGCTCACAACAACGAGCAGAGCGAAGGGCGGATAAAATTCAACAACAAGAAGAAAAAATCGCCAACAGATGGCACAATCGCCGTCACGATTACCAACTCCGCCATCGGTAGAACGACCACCATCCATCGCCATCAACGAATGTGCCATGAACACAAGCTTGCTCCATCACTGCCAGCACAATTGACCATGGCAACGCCATCGCGACACCATCACTACAGATATCATCACAATACCATCGGCCACAAACTCCCCCATATCCGTGACAATCACCACCACAACCACCACAAATTCAGCACCATCACCAACATCACCACCTCTAGCCCCATCACCACACCAACTCCCCATCACAATGACTTCACACGATACAAGATCATCATCACTATGGACTCGCTCCATCACCCACATCATCCCCTCGGCCAATCACTAACCTCACATCACCATCCGCTCGCCCCATCTCATAAACGCACCACCATCACCATCAATCCCACGCCCTACCATCACACCATCACCACCATCACCCACCACCATCACCACCCCCTCGCCCCACCATCACCACCCCCTCACCACCACCATCACACACCACCACCCACAACCATCACCACCACCATCGCCCCACCATCACCACCCTCTCGCCCCACCATCACCACCCCCATCACACTCCATCACCACCACCATCACCCCCCACCATCACCACACTCCACTAGCCACCACCACCAACCGTTCCCATCACACTCCATCACACACCACCACCATCACACACCACCACACACCATCACACACCACCACCATCACCACTCTCTCACCACCACACCACCATCACACACCACCATCACCACTCCCTCACCACCACCATCACACACCACCACCATCACACACCACCACCATCACCCCTTACCCCACCACCACCATCACCACCCAACTCCATCACACTCCATCACACCACCACCCAACCACCACCATCACACACCACTCCCTCACCACCATCACCACTCCCTCACCACCACCATCACACTCCACCACCCACCCACCACCACCGACCACCATCACACTCCACCACCACCCACCACCATCACACCCCACCATCACACACCACCCATCTTCCATCACCACTCCCTCACCCACCACTACCATCACACACTACCACCACCCATCACACTCCATCACACACCACCACCATCCATCACACACCACCACCACCCATCACCACCACCCACCACCACCAAGCGCTCCTATCACCACTCCCTCGCCCCACCATCACACACCATCACCACCATCCATCACACTCCATCACACACCACCACCCATCACACACCACACCCCACACCCCACCATCACACACCACCATCACACACCACCACCACCACTCACGCCGCCGGGGAAGAGTTGCCCAAGCTGCGTCTCCATCCACTCCTCGAGTTCGAGGCGCTTCTGCAGCTCCTTGCGGTCGTACTTGACGGTCACCTTCCACGGCCTCCGCTGCTCCGGGTGGGCCTCCTGCTGAGGCCCGGCCGCCTCGAACAGAACACGGCCCGGCCCCGTGTCCGTGTCCGTCCCGCCCGAAGCCATTTCCCTTCTTCCTGCCTCTCGTCTCTTTCCCCGTCCGTCTCTGCCGATGTTTTAGAGGCTTTGACTGCGGCGTGGTGTAGTGGTGGGGTGGTCCCCGTTACACCGCGAGATTCACGTGGCTAGAGGCGGGCGGGCGGGCGAGCGGGTGGACGCACGTGGAGATTGGGTGAACTTTGGGTGAATGGAGGGGAGGGGGGCGAGCGAAAGGGACGAGATGGACAACAGAATGGGTGAACGAATAGGCAGACGGGAGGATGATGTTCGGATGAGTTGTGTGGCAAGGTATCTGGAGAGAACGGCAGACGCAGTGGGATGGGATGAATGGGGGTTGGTTGGGTGGGTTTTCGGGATAGGCGGTCAGATATGCAGATCGAGGAGCAGATGGATGGGTTGGCAGAGGGATGGGCGGATGGATGAATGGGAAGTACAGACAGCCGGGTGGACAGATAGGCAGGCAGGCAGGAAGGCAGGCAGACGGAGAGATACTGGGCTATTCGGTCGGCAGGAAGGCAGACCGACGGACGGACGGATGTAGGGTCGGACGGGCAGACAGCCCAACGAATAGAGAGGCAGAGAGACCGTCAATGACAGGCAGACATAGACCGAGAGAGAGACAAAAACAAACTGAGACAAAGAGATCAGCGCACAGACATCAATCCAGACCGACAGACACACACACACGACGAGATGGACAGAGACAGAGAGGCACAGAGAGACAGGCAGACACGGAGACACAGCCTGCCCTGTGAACAGCTGTTCGCCCACGTGTTACTGCTCCTGCCACGACTCCACGAAGCGTGGGCACAACCATCCACGCCAGATCTCACGGGGAAGGGGAGGGTGTGTTGGTGATGATGTTAAAGCTATTATTTAATCGCTAAACGACTCTCCCGAGGACATTACATGTCAGCTATTATAAATTACTCATTGTAAAATACCCTTTAGGCAGAGGCAATCCAAATTTAGCTGCATTAGAAGTGCTTTGGAGGTGTGGAGTTAAATCTTATTGCACCCCCCTTATGGTTGGTTTCACATGGTACAGTCTTCCCTACACAACAGCTCTGATGTTCAGGCTGGACAAAGGACTTCATCGTGTGAATTGCTGAATCGTCCCATAGCCGCCTTGGAACACCACGGGGAAACCCATACTCGAACCATTCAGGACCACATCGACTCACACACACATCCACCTATATTTTTTTTCGCTCCCAAAAAACAATGTAAAAGAGAATCAGAATCGTCTTTAAATATTTAGACTGTGGGAGAAATTCAATGAGCTATGAGGATCTTTTTCACTCATGTCGAATGAATAATATTACATATCAGAAATAATGTGGGCAAATACATTTAAATTGGTGTCATATCGTACAATGTGTGTCAAGTGCAAACTTAAATTATAGTCGGTTCTGAGAATAAAATAGTTATACTGGTAGGAACCTCCTGGTTACACCAGCCCACAGGGGATTATTGTGTCCGTCCGTCGTGCATTCAAAAATGGGAGGGGTGGGGCTGGGTGGAGAGGGGAGGGTGGGGAGGGGCTGGGTGGGTAGGGGAGAGTGGGGAGGGGCTGGGTGGGGAGAGTGGGGCTGGGTGGGGGGTGGGAGGGGTGGGGCTGGGTGGGGAGGGGCTGGTCACCCCGTGGTGCCCTTATAAAACTCAACGTTTAACCTACTCACGCCGGCTTGTGCCCACCCTCGCAGTCGGGCATATTTGCGGAATACATCACGCCGCCGTTGACCCTGGCCATTGACCGAGCAACCCAACGTTCCTATCAGCTCCCTCCGCAGGAATGTGTTTATGAATAAATTACTTATATAACAAACCATTTCCCAGTGGGCAGGATTCTGGAATCCTGTGATGGGAGGATATCTTTACCTTTAAGAATTGTAACTTCATCGATTCCACATAACGGTGCAGTATGATGCCATAGAAAACGACTTACGGTGTCACGTGTAATGAGAAAACACAGTGGAAGGCGGCTGGCCACGTGCGTTTGGTTCTCAATGTTAAAATAAACTACCGATTTTAAAGCTACTTTATAAATCGACCAAAACTATCGAGTTGTCGCGTGTATTTTTTTTATTATGCTGATGCCAGTTGCTCAATGAAGCGATTGGAGTCGTATATCCATCAGGGAGGGGGCAATGGTCGTTTAGAGTTAGGGGCGAGTTCAGAGGTCTCGTCTTGACTCAATGAACGAAAAGCTGCATGAAACAATACATTGATGAATAAGCTCATTGGTTGGATGGGTGATTGCTTTTCATCGTGTGCGCACCGACACACCTGGGTTGTAAAGATGTCACGTGACCCCCAATTGACTCCTAACGTTGTTTTCCTTTGCATGTTCAGCTGTTTTAAATTACCCTTGTTTCAGATACGTCATACGAGTTCTTACAATACTGAAGAACGGCTTGTAGTGAAGAGTATGAGATCATGACAGATCACAAACCAGAGAAACCATGAAAGGCAAACGAGATGATTTAAGTGAAAGATTTAACAAAGAAGCTCCATCAAAATAGGCAATACTGAGATGGAAACAGCAAGCTATTTTCCACAGGAGCAATTTTGGATGGAAAAAAAAGCAACGCGCAGCAGTTGCTGACTCAATTACGAGACATCTGGACCACCCCTTTAGATTGGTCGAACTTACTGGCCTCGGGTGAAGGAACTCTACTAGGAGAGAGGGACCGAAGGGGAATGTGGTGCTTACAGGGGCTCTAGGGGTTCCTGCTCAGAGGTAGAGACTTGGTGCTGTGGGTCTGATAGAAACGGGCCCTGCTCCTGGTGGTGCTGGGACTGACCAACGTGAGACACCAATAGTTGCATTTCTGGTGGGGAAATGGACCCTTAGAGAGACTTCTCCTGCGAGGTGAATTACGATGCAAGAAACCTGTACTGTACTTCTACATTTTACTGTCCCGTTTAACCCCTAACAATACAGCACCTGGCTGTCAGAGCCGTCCCTCGGGTACGGTGATTCGGGGCGAATGCCCCGGGCCCCACACTTTGGGGCTACTGGCGCATTCACGTCACCGTGTCAAATGCAATACTTCCGGTTGAGTTTGAAGGTGTCAGGGGTGCCCACACAATGGGATTTGCCCCGATGGACAACCCTGCTGGCATTATGGAGAAACACAAGATCATGGCTTGTATGTTCAGTACATATGTAGTGACATAGAATGGGTCACTACGAGCGCTGGTTACTGGTAGAGAGAGGGATCGTGGGTGTAATATCCCGGTCTACCAGCAGGGCAGGTGATAGGCAGGGATGTAGGGTAAAGGCGTCAAAGGGAACACATGGGGCTGAGCCAGAGCCTTCTGGTGGGATCCACAAGGAAGCGTGGCCGAGGGCGGAGCCAAAGCCTTCTGGTAAGTTCCAGAAGGGGGCGTGGCCGAGGGCGGAGCCAGGCCACGCTGGGGAGGATAAAAGGGAGGCCCCGATGCTGGGTCAGGGCTGCTGTGGTTTGGGAACGGAAACCCGTCGTCTTCACAAGTCTTCGTCCCCGTCTTCACCTCCTCGTCGGTATTGGGTCAGGCAGCGTGCCGGCTGTCCTGACCCATATATAGTTATCCCCTATACTGTGGAAAGTGTAGAATAAACGTGTATGTCTTCTACGATTAGTGTCTCTGAATTGACACCCTACACATATTTAAACCATTAAACCCTCTATCGTACTTGATCCAAACATTAAACTCTCCAACACCTGAAGCCCCTGCACCCATGGCTCTTGAACACAGCAACACAGGATTTTAACCCCATAAATTACGGATGTTTAGAAGTTACAAGGACCAAACATCCCCCCCCATGACAGAATGACAATTATAAGAGCTTGAGTACTGTATTGCACAACTGCGTGTTCGTGAAAATCAAACTTCTAAGATCCAGCTGGTAGCATGAGTGGTGTAAGAACATCCATGACCAGAGAGACAGGAGTCGCTTGAGTTTAGTACAAACTTTTTCTTAAACAATATTTAAACATATGTAAATATAAGCAAAAACAGTCTCTGTCCTCTCCGTAGCAGTCACACAAAGCGTTTTTTTCTGCTTATTGGTTGATGGACGCTTGTGTTGCGCCCGAAACGTCGTGATTTATTTTTTCTACCTACGTGACTTCACCGAAAGAACCAAAGAGTATGGATTCCTGCAGTCACGAAAGCTTCAAATCAAGGTTTTACCCTTTCTAGCAATAAAACAGGCGTTAAGATGTTAAAACACCAATCAAGGAATCCTGTCTGGATTAGTCTGATGTGGACAAATCAGTTTCAAAGACAATGCATATGTTATCAGAGCATAATTAATCTTAACAGCCAATATCAATATGATGCTGATCACTTTTTATTAAATCTTATTGAATGAAACGAATGCAAAAGAGAAAACCCCGACAATGGTTCGAACAGTTGCAGCACTTCTGCAAGAGAATTAAAGTTCAGTAGTAACATCGTCCTTTAATCTCACACAATCGCCAGTCTGTTCCATTCCCTGCATATCAAATCTTTGTCAAATTCCCTCCTCCCGAGAAAACCCAGACCATTTTTGCTCGCTAGACAGGCTAGGGGTAAAAAACTCAGCGGAGGGGATCTGATACCGGGGCTAACACCTTTAAGTTTCCTAGGTATCTGCCAAGGCTAGTGCCTGTGTGTGTTTAGCGCATGGGATGCGTTTTCCAAATCGGCAGCCGAGCAAGCCTTGGGCATTGCAATGCCAACAGCGATGTCTTCCTGCCCCAGGAGAGGGCGCCAAGAGAGAGTCCGTGCAGTCCAGCCACTCCTCCGCCGAAGAAGCGCAGACCACAGCGGGGCGATGACCTGACGTGGCCGACGGCACGCCAGTTGGCCGAGGAATGCCAAAGCCAGAAGGCACGACCTCCCCCCGTCCCCGAACAAGGCGTTCATCCTGAATGTCCATGCTGCTCCACACTCTGCCCGTCCGTGCTGCTCCACTCTGGCAGTCCGCGCTACTCCATGTCACCCATTCGTGCTGCTGTGGCGTTTTCTTCACTTCTGGGTGTGTTTGGCATTGCCAGCTTTGTCAGTTTTACTTTTAGAGTGGTGCTTGGAGCCAGAATCTTTATGTCCACTGCTGTTTTTCTTCTTGGAATGAGTCTTAACTGATTTCACCAACATGACAAACAAAAAACAAAATGTAAAACGGTACAGTAATGGAGCACGTAAAAATCGGAAAAAAAACTATCACGTGAGACTTCGAATATATTGTACAACGATAAAACAATGTTAAAATAATTCCTAGCAGCATAAGGGATCTCGGGCAGATTATTTGCTTAGAGATGCACATTCTAACATTGGGGACAGACTGACTGGGGCATTACCAGCTTTGGGAGTTTTGTGTTGAGAGTGGTGAATGGAGTCAGATTTTTCACTCTTCTTTTTCTTCGTCTTCTCAGAATGAACAGCCGGTTTCAGCTCCTCCTTGTGAGACACGACCTCCGTCAGCATACCACCCGGAGGATCTTTCTCATCGTCCTTCTTGTATGATGTTACTGTAACACACAAACACACACCACATCGTCATGCACTCCATGTCACAATTTGTACCTCTTCACAGCACGAGGCATCATTACACACATCGTGTCACTAAAGCACCACATGCATCGTCTTTCCTACGGCATTGTACGAGTAGAGAAAGCGAGTTCATAACTGCGCTTGTTGGGTTAGTAATGCCATTTAATGGCACCTGAAGTAGGCAATGGATTACATTTGTACCTCCTGAAGGAAGTGTGCATTGGACAATGAGCGGCGATGCGATGGACTGCACTTCACCACAGTCACCATCAGACTCGCATGGATCCATACAGAGGCCACAGTAAAGTCAAGTTGATTTTGTTTAACCAGGTGAGAATTCAAGAGACCAGCATGACTCTCATTTGCAAGTGACCTGGATCACCAACATGACAAAAGCTAAATAAATTTGAAAAAGTACGGTAATGGAGTGAATAAAAATCAGAATAAAAAAATGTGTAACACAGGAAATCGAAAATAATTCACAAATATAAAGCAATGATAAATAATAACTTAATTGTAACGTAAATCAGCTCCGGGAGATTATTCGTTTGGAGATGTAAATTACTAACATTGGGACCAACTGACTCCCACAAAGACCCATGGGCTCACATGGAAAGGCATAGACTCAGACACCAACAGACTTGCATAGAGACCCACAGACTCACACAGAGAATTATAGACTTCACATAGAGACCCATAGACTCACACAGAGAAGCATAGACTCACGTAAAATGACCCTTGGGCTACACCCATTTCAAACCTTTTAAAACAGTCTCCTTCAGCAGCAGACCATGCTTTCCCACCTGATGACGGACGCTTGTGTTGCGCCCGAAACGTCGAGATTTATTTTATTTTACATCTGCGTGACTTTACTGAAAGAACCAAAGAGTATGGATTCCTGCAGTCACGAAAACTTCAAATCAAGATTGAGAAGTATATACTTGCATAGAGACCCATGCAGTCCCGTGTGTGTTTTCAGGATAAAAATTCTGGAAGTTCCTATGTTGGATGCTCTACAAGTGTCTTGTTTGGGACACCACAAACTGACCAAATATCTCAGTACCGGCCAGCGATATAAAACAAATTCAACAAATCATTGAAACATGAATGTTCCGAGGCATTAGGCAGGGTGCAGGTCTGGGTTCCATGGCCCAGTGACCCACACCTCCGATTCGTACGGTTGGCTACGTATGGTGGGAAATAAGTTCAACATTCATACAAACGTGTAACCTTACAACCCTCCCTCTTACCTAGAATGCCGATGATGAAAAGGAGGATGCATGACAGCATAATTCCTCCTCCTATCCGCATGATGTCGGGGTTGGCAAGCATCTTCTTGATTGAAACTAAAAACACACAGCACCACGTCATTTCATGCTATACCACACTGCATGATAATATGACAACACACCGCAACATGTCGTAGCATGCCACACTATGCATATTACGCTTGTAGAGCGAATTAAAATGTATATCCTGTAGTTTGTGAAAGTAGGCTATTCTGTGCTCGACTGAATCACAACATTTAACATACGTTTTCTGTAAAGAAATGTTCACATGATTATTTATGACACTTTTTTTACCAAAATGAACCTTGCTGAGTCTCGTGACTAATTTTCAGGAAGTTCCTGCCAAGTTTTCGCAGGAGTGGGTGATGGTTGCTACGTCTAATTACAATTGAATCACTTGCAGGGTAATTGGTTTTAATTGGGGCAAATTTGTGCCATGGAACTGTATATGCACTGGTCTTTCACGTCTATAATGTGTATAGAGTCCGTTAAATGCATTTGACCATTGTTCGACTGTTATTAAACAGGGAAACTAAAATTGCCATTGAAAAACAAGATGGCCTCCAGTGTTTGTGTGAAAAACAACATGGCCGACAGTGTTTGTGTGCAAATATGTGAAGGGAGGGGAATGTGGTGATTCAGTGTTTGTGATTAAGTGTGTGACGTTGTTTGCGTGTAATATGTGGTTTGTGTGTTACATAGAATGCGTGCGTGGTGTGGCTGCCTGTGGTATTACACGTGGAAAAGGGTGGTATGTACAATGCAGTGTGAGCAGTTGGTGCGCAAACGCATGATGGGATGTGGTGTGCATGGTGGTAGTGTATGAGTGTGGTGGGGGCATATATGAGGTGTGTCAGTGCAGTGTAGTTTGGTAGTGCGATGTATTCTTACCACATGAGGAGCAAGTGATGACCACCTGTTCACATGTGCCACATTTCATTGCCGGCACTGATTTCCTAGCTGCATCAACAAAAACAACATCACTATGAGCATCATTAGCAGAGGAGCATGTATGTGTGCGTACCTATATGAGTGGTAGTGAAATGTTATCGCACTGCTATACAAACCCGGTGACCCGAGTTGGATTCCTGCTCGCAGCTAACATCGGTAATAAATATATTAACTGGTCCTGTTTCTTCCCTAGGTCGGCTTGGCATTAAATGAGTACCTGGTGCAGGATGTAAACATTAGCACGGGGAGATAAAGGCCGGATGTGGTGTTGGCCAGCCACCCTCTAGTGTGCTGTGCCGGCCTTCATAGGTGCTCGCTAACAGAACTTGCTACAACAGTCTGTTAAAGGCTATACTGGGGTCCTTGTGGGTGGTGTGGTGATTTGTTTACCTTTCCTATACTTTCGTGTTTTTGTATTGTTTGTTGTTGTAATGTTCTGATCCGCCCCTACTGGAGGTCTGCATAAAATAGCTTTATAGCTAACGGGATTCCTCCAGTATGAATACATATTTAGATTTTTTGATATGTCGCCATTGTGGTTACATGTGCGGCATTGTGAGTTTTTATTAAGATAATTTTTCCTTCTTGTGGTCGGAAATAAAGTTAATGTAGCACCAGAAATGGTAACTGGGGGTGAGAGAGAGAAGGAATCCACTCATGGGAGGGAGATGATTACAGAAGGATGAGACTTTGAATTGGCACCAAGAAGGCAAGGCCATTACCTAGCAGTCAAATGGACTGGCTGTCTGTGACGAACATGACGACAACATGCAATGTGTAAAGGTGTTGACTCTCGCAGAAGAGTCTCTGGTGATGGGCAGGATGAATAACAGTTAGTAACTTATTTTTACCCAGCACGTGACAATGTGGCATCACCAGCTCTGTTAAGGGTTTGTTCACAACAAATCGGGTGTGGAATGAATGAACGTGCTGTGTGTGTGCATAGCCCCTGGGTGTCGATTGGGATGTGCGATCACTTACCACAGGTTTCGCACGGCGCCTGTGTAATCTCTGTAGAGAATAGAACAAGAGCGATGATCACAATCACAAATAAACAATCATGCAATGGTCATGGCTCCTGATTAATTGAGCTCATGTGCAGGCGCGCTCGGTTTCAATGTCACATTGCAGGACCGTGGCAGACGGTAACTGCTTGTGGAGGCCTTCAGCAGTGGATTGAACATGGCTACTACTGCTGCTAATGATGAATGTCTAACCTGATACAGGTAGGAACAACAGTTCCACACTGCCCACCAGGGATTATTTGTCTGTCGTGCATAGCCCCTCCCAAACATGTACGCTCCCGGATTGGCTGAAGTGCGTCACGTGACCGCGAGCTTTCTGTCGTGCACGAATGCGCTGTCCAACCAAGTTCCTACCTGCCCACTCCGAAGGAACGTGTTTATTTTTCTTTATTAAATCTTTGGCTGCTTAATACCCATTTGTGGAGCACTTAGCAGGATCATCATTTAATTCTCTGGCGGGAATCAAACCCAGGTCTCGACCGTGCTCACTCACATCTCTGCTGTGGTATTAGACACCTGAATTATCCAAGTTTGAAAATGCTTTTTAACTTAAGGTTTTAACATTGTAACTTCTATAGTGTCTAATTCCCCTGATTTCCCGTCTTGATCAATCGCAGTCCCAGTTAACTTGTTTCGGAAAGCATAGGTGGGGGAAGGATTGGGGAAAATGTTGTTGGGTCACGCTGATCAAGCCTCCAGTTTCAAGTTGATTTTGTGTCACCGGGTGGGAACTCCAGAGATCGAGATGAGTCGTATTTGTACTCTTTGGTTCTTTCGGTAAAGTCACGTAGGTAAAAAATAAAACAAAATAAATGAAAACAACTAAATTAAATCACGACGTTTTGGGCGCAACCTACACTTAAGCGGCTGTGCTTTCGCTACGTTGTCCCCACCTGAAGGACGCTTGTGTTGCGCCCGAAACGTCGTGATTTAATTTAGTTGTTTTGAATTTATTTTATTTTTTACCTACGTGAATTTACCAAAAAAACCAGAGAGTATGAATCCTTGCAGTCACGAAAGCTTCAAATCTAGGAGTCTTATTTGCACGAGTGACCTGGGTCACCAACATGACAAAAGAAAAACAAAATAAAGCGCGGCTACGATGCCGATCCAGAGCCAGCCCTGCGGCTAAACACTGGACATGGGAAACACGCGTTTGGTCTCAGCCTCTCAATTCCAGTTTCATTCTCACACCTTCCATCTTTTTTTCGTATTCTGCTTCGACAGCGAATAATCTTGATAGAACATCTGTAGATACAAGAACACCGTCAATATCTGTACCATCTACACCATCACCACAATCGCGATCACTAAAAACATCAACACATTCACCAGTATTACCATGAAAAATTATGTAATGATGAGTTATTATGGACCACTTCCTGAATAGTTTCTCATTTTACAATTCATACAATTTCTCTAGTTATCAACCACATTCGGTGCCGCATGTCTACAAACCAGAATTTGGAGGCAAGGGTTGGTGGATAACGTAGACTTTTCACCCAAACTGGCTGGCAGTACATCAAGTGGATTCTTGAATCTGTCTGTGTTGGCCTTTGGGTGCTATGCCCTCAGACGTATGGGTTTTCTTTGGGTACAGATTCCTTCCCGCTCCCAGTGAAACGCACCTTTACATGAAACTGGCCAACCCACCCCCCCCGATGTCGCTGTGAATAATGTTGGTAAAAGCGTGCCACCTTGTCTGACTCCCCCTTTTCCTTGGCACTTTGGAACATTCTTCACACAACCCTAGTGTGGTTGATGTGTTTGTAAAATAGTTTTTACTATTTCTAAATTATGTTTTATTTAGGCCTCGGTTTGTGACAGCTCACATGTCTGCATCAGTTTCCACCCATGAGACAAATTCATTTTCATAATCTACAGCGGCGGGGGCGCAATGGTGATTGGAATTCATCCGTTACTTCCAGAACCTGACTGCATAGACAAATATGTAACAGTATTCCTGTCAACCATACTTAAACAAGTTCAAGTGTTACCTGGAACATCGACGGTCTTCGGACCCGATTTTTCTGCACAGAGAGAGACAACAACAACTGATGAGTCAATGTACACTGGCTCCAATGCTACTTCAACTTGGAGCGCAAATCTCAGAACACGCAATTCGTGAGTTCTCCCAGTGATGTGGCGTGAGATTGACGAGCAGTCGCGTGAAAACAGGAGGGGAGAGAGGTGAAAGGGTTAACTGGTGGAGGGGCAACCCTGGAGCGTGACCTTATTTCAAGGTGGCATACACCAAACTCAACGCCGAGCAAACTTTAAACGAATAACTCAACAGGTAAACACAATATCAAAACACATTTAGGCATCAAGAAAATGTTTCTCCAGCCGTGCGAGCCCACACGCCAGATTCCTCGAGGCGACTGCTCAGGTGTTTCCAGCGACACACATGCCGTCCCCTTCTGTAGAGAACTAACCTGGTTGCCACTCCGCCTTCATATTGGAAAAGGGCCTAAACCCACCACATTGTCAATAATGCTACTAATTAAAAATGAAAGTGTTACCTGGATTTTTGGCCATCCGAATGCCACCTAATAGTACTGTTGAGATAGAGACAGACACCACAACGACAAATTAGGCAATGTACACCGACTCCAATGCTAATTCCATTAGCAGCGTGACCCTCAGACCGTGTACTGCGCGAGTTCGCCCAGTGGCGTGGCGTGAGATTGACTAGCAGTGGCGTGAGACAGACGGGGAGGGAGGTGAAAGGGTGGAGGGGCAACCCTGCAGCATTACCTCATTTAAGAGTAGGGGCGGGGGGGGGGGGTCACGACACAGTTACCACTTCACAAACTTTAAATTTACGTGACACAATAAACACAATGTGTATGACACGATCTGCGATCGTTCGTCGTACATTCTGCCATTGCACGAAACAACACCTATTTATTTCATTTTCTTGTTAAGGCCACAGTCCTATTGACAAATGTGTTGAGTTTATGATTGAGTACTCGTGCACCACTGCCAACACAGCAGCATCAAAAAGTAATTTGTGTTAATGAGGAAAGACTGCGACGCCTATTGTTTAATTTAACTCATGTTTGCTTATTGCGGCGGTGAGCATGGTTTGCGGTGGTGAGCGTAGTTGTGCGGTGGCAAGTGTGATTGTTTGTTGGGGTGTTGGTGAGTGCGGGGTTACGTGTGTTGGTGTGATTGTGAGTTTGGTGACGGTGGTTATGTGTGATGATTTGTTGATGTGGTGTTGAGTGTGCTGTGGATGGTTTGTTGGTGGTGTTGAGTGTGGTGGCGAGTGTGTGAAGAGCGTAATGCTCACCCATTGGCCTCATGGAGTCAATAATGTCGAGAATCCTCTTCAGGAACACGGGAGCCACGTCCACAAAATCAACTGTGAAGACATGAACATCATCGATAGTACCATCAACTATCACCACTGCCAACCTTCCATGACAGTACCATTAAAGCATCAGCAACACGACCTTCAACATCTGACCAATATTCGCTTAGAATCAATTATACGTGTTATTGATTTCAGGTAATTGTTTTGGCTTGGGTTTATTCAATTCAACGTGTTTTCTGCGTTATAATAGGTGTTGTTAGGGTTAAGTTTAGGACCTAGGGTATATGTAGGATTATATGAATAATACCTAACGATTAACAGCAATGGCAATAAGGGTTATTTCAATTTTTTATAAGCGACAGGACGGCACAGTGGAAACTCTCGTGCCTCACAAAAATACGTTATTGGGTTTGATTCTCGACTTGAGTGCCTTTCTGCGTGGAGTTTGTATGTTTTGTCGCTGTTCTGCATGGGATTCCTCCAGGTTGTCCAGTTTCCTCCCAAAGCCAAACTAAACTAGACAATTTTTGTGGAATTGGGCAAACATCCCAATGCTGAAAATGTACCCGCAAATAACTCATTTGGAATTACACACAGCTGCATTGTCCATGAATGCAACATTTGGCAGGACCCTCCTGACATTTACAAGAAAAAACTGAAAAAAGGAATTTTTCAATGATACTTCAAGTTTTGATGATTGTTTTGTTTAACCCGGTGAGAACTTAGGAGACCAGGATGAGTGTCATTTGCAAGAGTGACCTTGGGTGGTATTAATCTGCCAGCAAAGGGACAATGTGTATAATCCAAATGTAGTCATTTGTAGATCACTTTCGAATTTGATACATTTGGACCCTGACGTAAGCACACAATGGCCTACTCTTCGAATGACATCGGGGGATCTTTAATGTCCACTCTAAGCGAAGCGGACAATGCATAGTTTATTACGGTTATTGCACAGCGCAGCAATAGCCAGGGTGGTCACTGGATTCGAACCGCAAAACCCTCTGCAACAAGCGGCGAACATGCTACCAGCAATGCCATACCACCGCCCTAAAACAGGAGCAGAATAACATCAAAGGGGATGTAGAAAGAAAGCTGGGAAAAGAGGGGTTTGAGAACTGCGATTGAGAGTGGGGATTGACAGAGGGGTTTCAGAACTGGGATTGAGAGCAGCGATTGAGAGCTGGGATTGAAATATGTGAATAGAAGACAGGAATTGGATAGCACCACTTACATAGAATGGGGGCCTCTATATTGCCAATCTCTGTGATGATCTTGTACATCTCCTTCTTGTGGTCCACGCTCACCCCTGGTATGGACTCCTTAAGCTGATTCCGCACATCATTGAAGATCGGAGAGCAACGCAGGCAGCAGAGCGCAGGGCTCACGGGCCCCAGTAGCAGCAGCAGAAGCACCAGTAGCAGGGTCCGGAGAGACATCGTGGCGCGAGAAGCATCCATCGCTCCTAAACAAGACCTCCAATTAGCACGGTTGGCTACGTACCGTTCGAAAGAAGTTCAATATACATACAAGACCAATACAAAGATCCCCCGCATAGCCTAAACAGACTGTAGAAGCAAGTGCTGTTAGCAAGGACCTATGAAGGCCGACACGGCATACGAGGGGGTGGGTGGCCAGCACTACGTCCAGCCGCCTTTGTCGCCCTAGTGGGAATATATACATACCGCATCAGGTACTGCATACACACACGATGTCTATCATGTAAGAGTTAGTGGTAGACAGTGTGTGCGTACTGCATACATACACAACCAACATTACAAAACATCTCTCCAACTCAATATAAATAGCACTATTGAACCTAACTGGTAAAGCCAATTGCCATCAACAATTTTGTATCAACTGCACAGAACAGTGTGGCTGTTGCATTTTCCTGCGTAAATTTTATACATATCAGAATCGGACGGGTGTGGTGCTGACCGTGTGGGCCAACATCGACGCTCAAAAACAACCCTTGGCCCACCCGTCCTTCAGGGGAACATTTGTCTGTGTCTTTGTTGTGAAGCTTACAAGGGGGGTCTGTGTTTCGTGTGGACCGAGTCGCGACCAAAGCAGGCGGGCGAGGTACTGTACTCATGTTTTGACGTTTGAAAAAAATGAGTTGTAGATGTTAATGACGTTTTGCTAAATACCTTAACTATTGTCCACTTTGTCGATGTTAGTCGATGATATTAGATGAAGTTTAATCAAGTGTTGGAGGATCTGATGCTTAGAGCGCAACCAATGCATGCGTCCAGGGGTCTCCACCAGCTGGAGGGCCTCCAGAGATGAAGTTAAAAGTTACTTAATCTAGATTTGAAGTTTTCGTGACTGCAGGGATCCATACTCGTTGGTTCTTTCGGTAAAGTCACGTAGGTATAAATTAAAATAAATCACGTCATCAAACGGGCATTTGTGTTGCGCCCGAAACGTCGTGATTTAATGTATTTTATACCTACGTGACTTTACCGAACAAACCAAAGAGTATGAAAAGTTAATTCCTTCGTGAATGCTGAATTTTATTTGTTGTTAGCCTTGTAAAAACTAAATCTATTTTTCTTTAACTTTGTTTTCCTTATTCTTGCTTCTTTCGGTAAAGTCACATAGAAGGGAAATAATAAAAATAATAAAATACAACAAATATAAAACAATAAAAATTCTCACGTTTCGACTGCAACACAAGCAATCATCATCAGGTGTG